>VMBQ01001228.1:141929-198422 GCA_007657795.1 Dreissena rostriformis
ATGAACGACATAGTTATGGCCCGGACAAGCTCATTTATGGCCATTTTTTACCTTTGACCTCAAAGTGTGACCTTGACCTTGGAGATATTGACGTAATTCTTTCGCGCGACACACCGTCCAATGATGGTGAACATATGTGCCAAATGATTTCAAAATCCCTTGATGAACTACATAGTTATGGCCCGGACAAGCTCATTTATGGCCATTTTTGACCTTTGAACTCAAAGTGTGACCTTGACCTTGGAGATATCCATGTAATTCTTTCGCGTGACACACCGTCCAATGATGGTTAACAAATGTGCCAAATGATTTTACAATATCACAATGAACTACATAGTTATGGCCCGGACAAGCTCATTTATGGCCATTTTTGACCTTTGAACTCAAAGTGTGACCTTGACCTTGGAGATATCCATGTAATTCTTTCGCGTGACACACCGTCCAATGATGGTTAACAAATGTGCCAAATGATTTTACAATATCACAATGAACTACATAGTTATGGCCCGGACAAGCTCATTTATGGCCATTTTTGACCTTTGAACACAAAGTGTGACCTTGACCTTGGAGATATCCATGTAATTCTTTCGCGTGACACACCGTCCAATGATGGTGAACAAATGTGCCAAATGATTTTAAAATCTCACAATGAACGATATAGTTATGGCCCGGACAAGCTCATTTATAGCCATGTTTGACCTTTGAACTCAAAGTGTGACCTTGACCTTGGAGATATCAACGTAATTCTTTCGCGCAACACACCGTCCAATAATGGTGAACAAATGTCCCAAATGATTTTACAATATCACAATGAACGACATAGTTATGGCCCGGACAAGCTCATTTATGGCCATTTTTGACCTTTGAACTCAAAGTGTGACCTTGAAATTGGAGATATCGACAAAATTCTTTCGCGAGACACACGGTCCAATGATGGTGAACAAATGCGCCCAATGATTTTAAAATCTCACTATGAACGACATAGTTATGGCCCGGACCAAGCATTTGACCTTTGAACTCAAAGTGTGACCTTGACCTTGGAGATATCGACGTAATTCTTTCGTGCGACACACCGTCCAATGATGGTGAACAAATGTACCAAATGATTTTAAAATCTAACGATAAATTACATAGTAATGGTCTGGACAAACTTTTGGTTTAAAACGCACTAAGTGACCCCGTGACCTAGTTTTTGACCCGGCATAACCCATATTCAAACTTGACCTAGACATCATCTAGATACAACTTCTGACCAAGTTTGGTGAAGATCGGACAAACTTTCGGGACAGACACACAGACCGACCGACCGACGGACCGACCGACAAAGTGACTCCTATATAGCCCCCATTACCAATGGTAATGGGGGTATAATAACACATCGTTCAATAATAAATAAATTTAAATTATTTTACCACTTTTGCACAAGTCCCAATAGCAAGGGCCAGTCGGGCAATCAGACGTCGCTCCTTGGTTACTAAGGATACATGAAAACGATACTCAAAGCGTATTATGTTATGAGTACATTTAATAATGCATTTTTTTATCCTTCAAATACATAAAAGTCCTCATTTCAATATCTTCAAGGATTTCCTGAAATTTCCCAATAGAATTGATTAATGAGCATAAACATACTACATGTATAAAACTTGGTAACGGTTACTTCCCATACATTTCCCTTATATTTGGCACTATAGTTTTCTTTGATAAAGGCATAGCATAAGAATGTTCATTTTTTTCATTTTTGTGATATTCAAGTATGTTATTCTACACTCAAATACAAGCCAGCCTGTGTTACCTGGTCCAGAGAGAGCCGTCTCTGCTAAAACAAGGGCAGACAACACATCCAGTTTACGTTCACTGTACTTCTTGTCAGTTACAATGCGTTTCTAAAAGCAAATAAAATAAATTAATCATTATAATGAAAATATACAAAAGATAACGACAATTTAAAGTCAAAGCAATTTTAGTTTAAATAATTGAATACGCCCGAATATTAAAAATTAAGTTTTAAGGGCATAAACATAGTGTTATTTTGTGTATTAAAGTCATTATAAGAAATTTGAAGAATGAGCTGATAATCAACACATTTTTCCTTTTTATTTCATGTAGCATTTAATTGTAAGTATTTGAGAAATCAAGACCAGCAGACAAATCAGCTAATTGTTGCGTTCTGAATGGCATTAATTATCTAAGTGTTGCCTACCTTTGTGTTCTGAATGGCATTAATTATCTAAGTGTTGCCTACCTTTGTGTTCTGAATTGCATTAATTATCTAAGTGTTGCCTACCTTGGCATTCTGAATGGCATTAATTATCTAAGTGTTGCCTACCTTGGCATTCTGAATGGCATTAATTATCTAAGTGTTGCCTACCTTTGTGTTCTCAATGGCATTAATTATCTTAGTGTTGCCTATCTTTGTGTTCTGAATGGCATTAACTATCTAAGTGTTGCCTACCTTTGCATTCTGAATGGCATTAATTATCTAAGTGTTGCCTACCTTTGCATTCTGAATGGCATTAATTATCTTAGTGCTGCCTATCTTTGTGTTCTGAATGGCATTAATTATCTTAGTGTTGCCTACCTTTGCATTCTGAATGGCATTAATTATCTTAGTGTTGCCTACCTTTGTGTTCTGAATGGCATTAATTATCTAAGTGTTGCCTATCTTTGCATTCTGAATGGCATTAATTATCTTAGTGTTGCCTATCTTTGTGTTCTGAATGGCATTAATTATCTAAGTGTTGCTTACCTGTGTGTTCTGAATGGCATTAATTATCTTAGTGTTACCCACCTTTGCATTCTGAATGGCATTAATTATCTAAGTGTTGCCTACCTTTGTGTTCTAAATGACATTAATTATCTAAGTGTTGCCTACCTTTGCATTCTGAATGGCGTTAATAATCTCAAAGCTGATTCTCTGCAGGATTTTATGTACATAGTCAGATATGAGCAGGGTCTTTCTGTGGAACGTCAGCTCTACAGCCTAAAAAAATAACAGGCACAGTTTTCTAAATAAAACTTAACAAACACGACCAAATATGTTTATAACATTATTGGTTTTTATCACCATAATCTGTTTAGTTCAATGAACGGTCAATGTGATATGAAAGATTACATGTACCCCGTTTTGTATTTCTAACCATTTCTAGAAAAGAAAGATATGTGAATAATATTGGTCAGAAACAGCCATAAACTTTATCAAGTGAATTTTCGGCTTAAAGTATAACTAACAATATTTTGTTTTCAAGAGTTAAGCTATATCCATAGATAGTTCAGACAAATATCAGTGTATTAATTTTTTTTTAAATAATTGCTCACATGAGCCAAAATACGGTAAGTCAACATACAAAGTCATACTCTCTGCTGTAATACATTTCTTGATAATGTCACCACAACATTAACTGCATTGCGACATGTTCTACAAATAATGCAAGCTTTATAAGGGTGCAATGATTCCTCAGTGTGTGTATAAGAATCTCAGATTATTCAGCACCGAGCTCCACACTGCCAGTATCTGCCTCACCTTGAGTAGCTCCACCATCTTACACAGGGCGAGCACCGCAGTCTTGGTCATGGGCTTCTGTAGGGACACATGCAGGTTCATAACGGTCCTCACCAGGTGCTGGATCTGCTGTCCATACAGCAGGCCCTATGGAACAGAAAAGAATACAATCATGTTTTTAAAATAATGTCAAGTAAACAATAACATAAAAGTACTATTAGTTTACATCACAAATAATATCATTTTACTATTCAGTGTATGGCAACAGTATTGAACGTTAACTCTTTCAGTGCTGCAACCGAATTTTGAAGGCCTTTGCAAACAGTTTGGATCCAGATGAGACGCCACAGAACGTGGCGTCTCATCAGGATCCAAACTGTTTGCTATTCTGATAGTATTCTTTGAAAAAAATCGAAGAAAAAGCTACTTTTAGAAATTCAGCAGACGACATTTTAGCAGACGACAAATTTCCCAG
Organism: Dreissena rostriformis; assembly: GCA_007657795.1. Taxonomy (NCBI): domain Eukaryota; kingdom Metazoa; phylum Mollusca; class Bivalvia; order Myida; family Dreissenidae; genus Dreissena; species Dreissena rostriformis. Next base: position 145,907 of record VMBQ01001228.1, read on the forward strand.
CATGCAAAGGGTTAATTTGATGTTGATTGATCTCATCAATGGAAGCCTAGTGATGGGGAAAACATTTCTTTTCAGCTGGCCCTGATTTCTTGAAAGAAATGAGACTCATCATGCAAAAATGAGTTTTATGCTGACCGCATATGGCATAAGACCCATTTTTGCATGACGTGGCTCATATTTAGTCTGTTTAACCAAAATAAGCTAACAGTAAAGAGAACTCTTTTATGATGCAATTTTTTCACTTACATTCTTTTACATTTTAAAGACACACAAAATATGAAATATTTAATGACAAAATTATTTGTCGTAATAATTATAGTCTTAATAAATAAAATATTATGTTTTAACATTAATTTTAAGTGATTATTTTTATTGATAATAAAAAAACTGAAGCAGGTTGTTCTTCAGAAAAGTCAATGAATTTTAGCCTGTTACCTGAATAAAGAGAGTAGATCGGCTCTGGAGGTCCTCCATCAGAGTTTTCCCCCTTGGAACGTTTGTCTCCATTTCCACCATCCATGCTGTGACGGTTGCATGATATGCCTGCACATCCCTGCAACATATTGACATACTTACAAACCTCTTGACTGTTATCAAACAGTTGCAAAATAATTAACTGATTATGCATATTATGCATGAAGTTATCCATATTTTAATCTTTTTTAACCCTTTGCATGCTGGGATATTTGTCGTCTGCTAAAATGTTATTTGCTAAATTTCTCAAATTAGCATTTTCTTCGATTTTTTTTTCAAAGAATACTATCGGAATAGCAAACAGTTTGGATCCTGATGAGACGCCACGTTCTGTGGCGTCTCATCTGGATCCAAACTGTTTCCAAAGGCCTTCAAAATCCGGTTCCAGCGCTCAAAGGGTTAATGACAATTTTTGGTCAATCATAATGTTTTCAAAAACAAGAACATAAAGAATTATACAAATAGCCTCTTTTCCTGTATATTCGACCACTTAAGGGTGAAATTGACTTTTTCTACTGAATTTAAAGATTTTCAGCACAAGTAAGACATTTAATTAAACATTTTATATCTTCACCACAAAACTATGGCACAATAATTTACAACGCAGGTATTTCCTTAGTAACAGGCCAATTCTAGGTGGGCACCCTAGCAACCCTGATTTGTTGTTAGCTTTCCTATCAATCTGTTCGGTCTTCATTTTTATAGGAAAACATAAAACTTTTGAAGTATTTTGGATATAAATCATTAAATAAATATTCTAATAGACTAATAAACACAAAAATACCGGTTAAAAGTGAATAGTTTTAGAATTATTGGTATTTACACAGCATGTGTAGCCGATTTTACTTAATTTTTACCTAAATTTAATTTTTCCCTAACAAAATCTAAAATTCACATGTTTTTAACCAAAATACAACATCTATGTTATAGATTTTTTTAAATAAGGATAACTAACTTTAAGTTTTATCAGAGATATGTCATAATTACCAAAATAAGGGGTGGCCGAATTTATAGGAATGGTTGAATAATAGGAAAGAAGGCTAATATTGAAACAATCTTTTCAGGAGATTTATAAAATTCTTGTGAAAAAGTATGTGTATCATACAATAACTAAGGGATTATTAATATTTATGTTTTATGGTAAACACTACGTATCTATTATATCTATTATATGCTTATTTTTTGTTAATAGTTAAAAATATTTATAATATGTATTTTAGAATATTATGGAATTTAAGTTTTTGTAAGTTTTTCAGCAGCGTAAAACAAAAATACATGTAATATATGGCAAACTCACATATTAAATCCGTCTAATATTTTCTATGTTAAAAAAAAAACAGAAACTTATTCTATATACTTTTCCAAATATTGAAAAGAAAATGAAAAGAAACATTTGAATTGAACGGATTTGAAGGAAATCTTGAAAATATTCACAGTTAAGGTAGATCTTACCATTTAATTTTTAGTTAACCTGATATGTCATACTGCTGCATACATGAAGTTTGTTAATAAGATATAAACTGTTAATTCAGTCTACAGTTCGTTAGCTACCACAAAATACATATTGTCATCTCATACAGGTATATTAATGTGTAAATAAGTTTTGACAAAGTTCCTTTCCATTCTTAACAAGACAGTGCTGTAACTGTAAGTGCCAAATGCCCTGGAAGTATTGTTTTGACCCAAAAGTGTGTTCTTGACCTTCAAAGTTGCGGAAAACAGAAAAAGTTCTATTTATTTTAAAAAAAAGCAACAAAAACAACAATGTCCTCTATTATTATATAAATTTTCATTACAATATATTTTATACTAATAATCATGGTTTGCTTAAGAAAATTAAACAAAGGACAATAACTCAAAAGATATCAAAGAAAGAGTTATCATGGTTCTTGTACTCCACACTTCCTCTCACTTTGTATTATAATATGAAGTTCAATTTGAAATCTTCTACTATGCACCTCCTATCAAAGTCCTTTATCAATATATGAAGTTTCATTCTAATCTATTAAAAACTTTTTGGGGTTATGCTGTGCACAAGAAAATTACAGTATTAAGTTATGTTATGCACAAAAAATAAGCAAAAGGCAATAACTTCAAAAATAATGTAGAGAGTGTTTTGGTTCCTGTACTTTGTCGCAATGTCCTCTATCAATCTATGAAGTTTTATTTTAATCCATTCAATACTTATAAATGTATGTCGAGCATATACAAAATTATTAAAGGGCAATAATTCTGTAAATACTTAAAGAGAATTAAAGTCCTTGTACCTAGAAATTCTCTTAAAGCCATCTACAATTAAAAGAAGGTCACTTTGAAAATCTTCAATACTCTCAGAGTTATGCTCCACACTTGACTATACAAAAAATAAGCAATGTCCAAAAATACTGATAAGAGAGTTGTGGTTCTTGTACTCTGTATTGACTCTCAATGTCCTCTATAAATGTACAAGTTGTATATACATACATTCAATACTAAGAGAGTTACACTGTCCACAACACAATTGCCTAAAGGACAATAACTCCTTGAATCCTGGAGAGAGTTATGATTCCTGTCATTAGCACTTCCCCTTAACCCTTTGCATGCTTGAAAGTTGTCATCTGCTAAAATGTCGTCTGCTGAATTTCTAAAATAATTTAATTAGCATTTTTTTTTTTTTTTTTTTCAAAGAATACTATCAGAATAGCAAACAGTTTGGATCCTGATGAGACCCCACCTTCCGTGGCGTCTCATCTGGATCAAAACTGTTTGCAAAGGCCTTTACAATTTGGTTTCAACGCTAAAAGGGTTAAATCTCTCTATCATAATGAAGTTTCATTTGAATCCCTTCAATCCTTTCTGAGCCGCACAAGAAGCGGGACAGAGGACAGAAGGACGGACAATGCGATTTCTATATGCCACCATTAGGTGCATAATTAAACCAAGCTAGAGTTAGAAATAAAATGCCATATTTATTCTATGTTTGCTCAAACTATGTGCGCAGACTCCGACAAATTTCGCCATTATTCTTTTCTTTTTTTCTCTCAGAAAAAGATTTAAATTGTGATCTTTGTTTCAGGCCATTATCAATAAAAAGGTAGCAACAGTGATTTTCCTAATCTTCTTATTGGAGATTGTTTATCAATTTAATAATGTGAAGTATTTAATGAACTATATATGCCAATAAGCAAGTTCTATAACATTACCAATATTCAATAACGTGACATAATTAACCCCCGAAAGCAATAAGCTAAAAAAAGTCAAAGGAAGTAACAAAAGAGCACATGCATTATTTGCTTCTTCTTTTTTTTCTCACAATTTTGCAGATGCTTTTTGTGACAGATTTAGACCAGTTTTGTAAGTGTTTTTTTTTTTAAATATCCAGACACTGATAAGACAACAATTATATTTAAGCGTCTGGAAACATAGAATAAATACGATATACTTATAGCAGTAAAGCACACTATAATGAATATCTAAATAAGGTGTTAAAACTATTAACAAGTAAGCAAGAACACAGCATGCAGAACCACAGAACCAGACCACAACCAATTGTGTCATGTTCTGAGAAAACTGGACAAAATGCATGTGAATGCATGTGTGTAAAGTGTCGTCCCAGATTAGCCTGTGCAGTCCGCACAGGCTAATCTGGGATGACACTTTCCGCCTTAACTGGATTTTTGCTAACAAGAGACTTCATTTCAATGAAAAATGTCAAAAAAGCGGAAATTGTTGTCCCTGATTAGCCTGTGCGGACTGCACAGGCTAATCTGGGACGACAATTTACGCACATGCATTATGCCCAGTTTTCTCAGAACACGACACAATTACGTCCTTACCTCTGCCTGCACAAATAAGGAAAACAAGTGATATTACAAATAACCTCCACAATGGAATATTTGACATAAATATTCTTGAAAAGTATCAAAGCAGTTTCTGGTAAACGCATGTTCACAAAGTAATACATTTTAATAATAACATGTTGAAATACATGTAATGGCCTTTTATTAAACAAAAGTGTTATTTTGATATGTAAATTCAGTGATGTTTAAAAAAATTAATAGAAAAAAAATGTTCTTTGAAAACTAAGATTTAAACAGAGATACAGTAAAAAGCTGATTTTTTTACATTTCCAAGTTATATTATTATGCAACGACCTCTATTGCACATAACGGATTCAAACACCACAAAAATAGTTTGCACTTAAATGGGAGAAGGATATTTCTATATTTCAGTATGAAACTATTGTATCTGATACAGAAATGAGCTGGCCTCTGGGAAAACCGCGCTAGATGAATGTTCCTAGAGTATCGTACCAGATTAGCCCTTTCACTACTCCGCACAGGCTAATCAGGGACGACACTTTCAGCCCACACTGATTTTTTGTTAAGAAAAGGATTTCTTCAATAGAAAAAGTCAATAAAAGGGGAAAGTGTTGTCCCTGATTAGCCTGTGCGGACTGCACTGGCTAATATCTTACAATTATTTACGCAAATGCAATAAGCCCGGTTTTCCTAGAGACCTAGATTTGTGAATCAAATCATACAGAGTTTCATTCATTGGTTATTACCTTGACAACATCTGGTCCTTCTGCTGCAGGTAGGAGGTTTGAGCCTGCTTCACGAGTTCCTCTGCCTTGCGGTCCAGCGCGTTGGCCATGTGGGGCAGTTTGTCGAGGAGAAACTGGTTGGGGAACCAGACTACGTTGCCCAGCAGGTGCACAGCTGGCAGCTGGGAGTAAACATATGACATAATAAAACAAAAAAATGTAAAACATGTATGCCCCCCCCCCCCNCCCCCCCCCCCCAAAACCTGCAGCATTGTCGAAAATATGTGAAATGATCTAAATTTAATTTTACAAGTCCCAGTGACCTTGACCTTAAAATGGTCCTAATAAAGAATGATTGACATCTTCCTTCATCCCTAGTATTCATAATATCGATTTTTATTATTGTAGGTCAAAGCTATCTCTACATATCACAAAATGAAAAACAGAAAAAGGACCTGACAGACGGATAAATGGAGAACATATTGACTAATGTGTATACTCAGTTTCATGATGATATCTTACATGTACATGTTTATTATTTAGTTATAACCATATTTAGTATTGTGATATTTTCAGTCAAAAAGAAATCACCTTTGAAATCTGGTAAAAATAAAAGACAGCGAATAGTCCATGTAATATAAACGTGTATTGTTGTTCATGCTTTAATACCACACCTTCTTATAGATGTCCCAGAGTGACTTGAACACTTTCTTGTCTGTGACTCTGAACAACTGGAAATGTAGTATATACAGCCCACACAGCCCCACAAACTTGAACCTCTGATCAACCTCGTTTGATTCCCCTAAGATATAAGGAGGATATTTGTTGGTCTTGGTAGATTATCAATTTTAAGTCACAAAGAAAAATATTTGAACCTCACTCTGGGAAAATGGAGTTGAATGCATGAGCATAAAGTGTCGTCCCAAATTAGCCTGTGCAGTCAGCACAGGCTAATCAGGGACAACACTTTCCGATTTTAATGTATTTTTCGTTTAAAGGAAGACTGTTCTTGACAAAAAATCCAGTTTAGACGGAGAGTGTCGTCCCAGTCCGCACTGGCTAACCTGAGACAACACTTTACCCACATGCATTAAACCCCCATTTCACACAGCAAGGCTCATATATTTTTGATGATCACCAGTGGATCTCTAATCTACCTAAACAAACACTTTCTTTCTCTAAATTCTTTTTTTTCCACAGTTTGTTATCATAGTGAAATGGTTAAACTGGAGACTTTTGTGGGAAGCATAACATGATGTCAACAAATTAACATCATGTTTCAGTATCAAAAACAAAAATCATCGCTAATGTTCACTTTATGAAACAGTGAAATACAATAAAATGTCACAGATATTTCCCTTTAATCCACAGGAAAGAATAAGATAAGGTAGTGACAATTTGCACTCCAATAAAATGAAACATTGGACTCCAATTGCTCGGTTTGTAATGTGTAAATGAGTAATTACTGACAGGTGCTTCGTGAATCTATACAAATTACAGTCATCAACACACATGTTTATATCTTCAATTTAACACTTTCCCTTCCAAGATGGAATAAAACTGATTTTTTAACTCAAGTTTTCAGTCAATATTTGTTTAAGGACATCAGAAACCAGCAAACATATAATCTGACAGACCTTCAATTGGTGCTAACAAAATAAGAAAGAGATATCTTGTGACAATTAACCCTTTTAGCGCTCGAACCGGATTTTGAAGGCCTTTGCAAACAGTTTGGATCCAGATGAGACGCCACAGAACGTGGCGTCTCATCAGGATCCAAACTGTTTGCTATTCTGATAGTATTCTTTGAAAAAAATAAAAGAAAATGCTAATTTTATAAATTTAGCAGACAACATTTTAGCAGACAACAAATTACCCAGCATGCAAAGGGTAAAATCCATTAATTCTATAATAACAGAACTCATCCAACTTTGAATATTGTAGGCTTATGTAGACAAACCTATTCTAGCCTCAAGGTCGGCCAGGTAGTTACGAATGTTCACTCCAAACTCTTCCATAAACACGGTGTTCTTGCTTACAAAGACCTGCTGGCTGTCAAAGGGCTGCTCTACGCAATTCTGAAAGGGTTTCACATGATAAATTATAATCATGTTAAACAAGATCATGGACAGAAATATATACGCCCGTCGTAAAAAATTGACCTCATGGAATGCTATATTTTTGGTTGTATATAAAACCTTTTATAGGAACAAACATTTTTGAAAAGTTTGAAATGATTAGGTCAAAAGTGAATGAGTAAAAAGAGCTGAAATGGCGAATTTTGCATTTAAAAAAAATATATATACACAAAAGGCAATAACACTAAAATGCCTGGCATAATTTGGCTGGTTACTAAACTCGGCCTCCATCTTGTCAACAATTAAAACTGTACGAGTTAGAGAGCGGCACATTGGCAAAGGGTGTTCTGATAATATGCCTCTTCAATAGACGGGCGTATAAAAATAACCATTGCAAAACTACCCACTGAAATATGCAACATGAATCCTGAGTGAAGCATACTAACATGTAGTTCTTATTTCAATTGCAAAAAAAATAATAAAGTCCTGTAAGGTTTTAATCAGGCAAAAAAAAATGTCCCTCTGATACCAGACTATTAAACAAATTACCCCATGCCTCTTGGTTAAAGGGGACTTCTTCACAGTTTGGCAAAATGGCAATTTTCACAAAAAACTTGGAACTAAGTAATCAACAAAAAGCGGAAAATAAAAAAGCATTTGTGATGCTTTTCATCGATGATTAAGCAAAAACGTGTATTGCCAAAAAAGAGTTCATATAACCTGTTTTATATCATCATACTTATGTTAAACTATTCCAAATATTTCTGTTTTGTTAGTACGTTCTTTGAATGGCATTTGTCAAATAATACCAAAAATGCCCACTCATCAGAACTACATATTGCTGTTTTTTAGTCTATTAACAAACAAGACATGTGTTTGTCAGAAACACAATGCCCCCATATTTTGACCTTAAAGTTTTGGGACAGACAGACAGAATGACAGACAGACAGGCCAAAAACAATATACCCCCTCTTCTTCGAAGAAGGGGGCATAAAAACAAGAATTGCTACAGGATTAAACAAAAAACACTAAAGCCTATGCTTTTCTGAGAAAACATGACAAAGTATTTTATGTTCTTTTTACCTGGAAAATCATCTTCTCCAATAGCTGTCCTTCAAGGGACATCATCAGTTTCTCAAAGGGACGTAACTTATCCTCAGTAGTCCCGAACTTGGTAGGATCATGTCGCACTGACTTCAGCATACTGGAAGAGGCAATAAGTCTTCATATGAGCCACGCTCTGGGAAACCTGGGCTTACTGCATGTGCATAAAGTGTCGTCCCAGATTAGTCTGTGCAGTCCGCATAGGCTAATCAGGGATGACACTTTCCGCTATTATGGTATTTAAATATTTTTTTCCTTTGTAGGAAGTCTCTTTTTAGAGAACATCAAGTTTAGGCCTGCACAGCCTTATATGGGACAACACTTTACGCACATGCATTATGCCCAGTTTTCCAAGAACTCATATGAAAATTAGGGTACATCTCCGCAATAAAAACTTGCAAGGACTAACACAAACATTGAGATATATTATTATGAATTGACACTCGCAGGGTGTTTCAAACCAAACAAATAAAAATACTCCTCACAATTGTATTTTTAAAGATTTAAAATGGAAAAACAATTTAAATATTATTAGATTGTTTGTTTAAGTAACATGTTAATGAAGATAAAAATCGTTTCTCATTTCAAATATGAAGTATATAAGAAATGTAACGGAAAGAGGTTGGCGCAAATAGTACGCTACACAATTTAACAAACCGTTTGTAGAGGGTCCAGTGGTCCAGTAGGGTGGTGTGAGAGGCTATCAGCTCATCCAGGGTAATCAGCACACCCAGCAAGTCACCAAGGTGTTCAAACACCGCCTACACAACAGTAGAATGGTTAGAGCCATGGGAATAGAATTTAAAACTGTAAAAATAATATTTCAGGGACTTGTTCGCAGATTTTCTTTGTTTTAACCAAATGTCTTTAATAAACCAACAAAACTATAATATCAAAAATAATTTTATATCAATTTACAAGAGAAGAAAGATTTAATAAATTTGTTGACTTCGTCTGTTTTCGAATTGGTATCATTTGGGAGAATAATCCTCACACTTTTAAATATCAATATTTTAAATATTTTGAACATTTTTTCAGTCCTGGTCACTTCAAAATAACAAGGATTGGCGGTTACAGTAAATGTTTCTATTTTTCGAAATAAATTGGACTTACAACTTGTTTATCAATTTCATGAACTTACTTGAAAATGAACATCAGATACATCAATCAGTTTCTGTCCAGCCCTAAAAAAAGAACAGCAAGCAAAATATTAAACAATTGCGGCATATTTTTTATTCAAAGTTAAACATACTCCTAATCACAAACCATTTAGTTCTTATTTAACAACCATTAAAGTTGCATCTCACAGGATAAGTTTTAGTTCTAAGAAAATGGAACGAGTAATTGTTTTACTTATTTAAAACATCACTAGTAATTCAACAGTGATTAATCTCAACAAAATAATGTGGTACTTTCTTGCATATTTATAAAGTTTATAATCATTATTTTTGCAGTCCCCAAAATGTCATTTCATTAAATTAGACTTTTGATATTTAATTTGAACCCCACTTTTTCATATTTTTATTTGAAACCCATCTCCAGTCTAAAAGCAAGTTGTTGCTCTAATCAATCAGCAAAGCAAAAAAGGGTATTAACCCTTTGAGCGCTGGAACCGGATTTTGAAGGCCTTTGCAAACAGTTTGGATCCAGATGAGACGCCACAAAACGTGGCGTCTCATCAGGATCCAAACTGTTTGCTATCTTGATAGTATTCTTTGAAAAAAAAATCGAAGAAAATGCTAATTTTAGAAATTTAGCAGACAACATTTTAGCAGACGACAAATTTCCCAGCATGCAAAGGGTTAACATTTGATCACAAACAAAGATTATACTTTATCACAAGTACAAAATGACAGTTAATTTCACTTAAAAAATACACATCCAATAACACATATTTAAACGAGACCCTAATTATAACAGTGAGATAACAAGGTCCGACTGCATGTCATTTACCTGGCTGTACTGTGCAGGCTTGACATTTGTTGGACTACATTTTTCACAACTTCATTGCATCTGGACACGTAGCATGAAAGTTCCTGCAAGGAAAGTGTTTATTTTTGGTGCATCTTACTAAATTGTTAAAAGATGTTTAACAGGTGATATAATGAACCACCTGCATATGTCAGCTATTTGCATACTTAAATGTAAGGTCTGTGCTGAAACAGACCTGTGGTATCTGCACATTTGCTAGCTACCAGTATATTTGTCAGCTACCTGCATACAGGTTTGTATTAGGTCAAAAGTACCTACACATAACTGCTTATGGGTTTGTATTAGTTCAGTAGAAAATGCACATGTGTCATCCACCTGAATACGGAATGAAATTATTTCAGTGGTCTGCACCTTTGTCACATATCAGTATATGTGTTTTCATTTGTTCAGTAGTACCTGCTCATTTGTCAGCTACCTGCATATGGGTTTGTATTACCTAAGTAGTACCTGCACATTTGTAACCTACTAGCAAATTTGATCATTACCTTTAGCAAGCACTGTGACAGTACCTGTAAAAAGGGTATCATTCTTCCAATCTGGATCTGTGCGTCTCCCTCCTGCAGCCCCTCCTCGGGCTCCCCCTCCCCGTAGAACATCAAGGCGTTGTATAACTTTGTCTCAGCCTCATGTTTCAGGGCATGCATCTCACAACACAGGGCCGCCAGAACCGTCATGATCTTGTTCAAGACCTTGTTGTCAGTTTTGATCAATTGCAACAATGTGGTCTGCTCATAGGGCAGGAACTGTAAATATATGTGTGTGTAATTTAGTTAATAAGTAGCATGTCTTTTTGATTTTTAATTATGCTGGATGTAAGTTAACTTAAATCAAACTGCACATTAAACAAATATGTTACAGTAATCATTTATATAACATTCTTCATTTTAAAAATAAAGAACAATACCTACGTTTTGCTCAGGTGAGCAAAAAACTCATTCCGATTGGTTGAATAATCAAGATTTGATGACTATCAATTGCATAGTTTTAACACGATCGAAGGCAAAAAATGTCATGAGAGTAAATTGATTAAGAGCACTAGCATACATATTTAGTATATATTTTATCCGCACTAAGCGCTCTTGAAAAATGACTAATTAAATGTATTTCATACACACAAAATTGTTTTCAACAAAATTACAGTAATGTTGTTTTCTTTCATAAGAACAGATGCAATTTTAGAATGCATTGAATTATTTTTGGTGGACAGCGGCTTTAAGAATCAATACTGAACCTCAAGGGATATGGGGTCAAGTGTCATGTCCCAGGAATCATTGACCGATTCTCCCAGCGCATCTTCAATGTCCTTTAACTGGGCCCCATATTCTTTCATGAATTCCCCATACTTCTTTAACTGCAGCTCACCAACAATCTCTGGAAAAAATCAAGATACGTTCTTGAGACATTTAAAACGCAAGTTTATATTAGCCGCGCATTGTAAAAACCAAGGTTAATGCATTTGCTCAAAGTGTTGACCCTGATCAGTCTGTGAAGTCCGTACAGGCTAATCAGGGACGGTATTTTTAGACTTGTATGGATTTTTTCGTTTAAAGGAAGTCTCCCCTAAACAAAAATCAAGTCTAAGTGAATAGTGTTGTTCCTGATTAGCCTGTGCAAATTGCGCTGCCATTAAGGTAGAAATTTACTTTGACACCGGGTAAAGATAAATACTGTTTACCATCACGGAAGAAATTTAATCTTGACACCTGTTAAAGATAAAAAACTACTTTGTGGTCGATTAAAAATAATTGCGATTTTAAGTTGTTGGAGAAATATATATAAACAAGCTTATAAAAAAATATATTTATTATTTTGTTTTATTAACTTTCAAGCCTCGGTAGGAAAACATGTTTTCACAACTTATTGCTTGATAACAATTGGATTATTGTTATCGGAGAAAGGCCTTGCTAATAGTTACATGTATTTCCCATTATACCGATCGCAACACTCATTACAATGGAGGTGTTAACAACAAACTTATATCTCGCAATGGTCTTATACATTCTTGTAATGCAATCGAACAACTACAAGCAAACAGCAATTTTTGACAAAGAAAAAGACAGAACAAACAATGCTGAAATCATTTTATTTCACAAGATAAGTGCGATCACAAATCATTAAAACAGTTTACATAGAACCCAATTTGTCCAAAACATAAACAAATAGATTTCAAAACACTATCAATGTTAAATGTAGTCAGTTATATTTTGCCAATCAAACGACCATGTAAACTAACAATCGTGTATGTAACCAGCAATAAATTGCAATTTTTACAACTTTAAATATGTTAATGCCCTTTTGATATGGGCGATTCGCTAACATTTACACACGCTATTTTGAATTTGCTAACTTTTCGACACGCAAAAATATTCACTTATTCAGTATATAACAAGGAACATGATTTAAATGTTAATGTTGACATTATAATATATGTATATATGAATATATGTATGTGTTTATGCCATACTAGCATGACTTAAATGGCTGAAACAGTAATAACAAAAACGCATAAAAATACTTTTCTGTGACTTAAAGTAATAGCACTCAATTTTTTTTATTCATTTTTATACAATGACAATGTAAATACTTGTAATAACATATGCGGTCATGTGCACATAATATTACCATATTATAAGCACAATATAAAATAGTAAGAACAAAAATAAAAAGGAAACTGAAACTGGAAGGTCACCACAACAGGTACCTAGACAATATATTATATAATTTGAATACAATGTGATAAGTGCATTACACGGTTAAGGAGTGTTAATCTTTGAAATGCTGTCTTCTTGAAAATATTTAAATAAAGCTTGTTAAAATCGAATAACTATTTCTTACTAACGTATCCGAATAACCATCAACTTGGTGGACGTTTTATATGAATGTTATTTTGTCTTGCATCACGGCTTAATTAAAGGACATTCATAGGATAAATACAGTGTTTGCTTATATAGTTTATGTTTACCAGGTTGCCAAATGAGTCTGTCATCTACTTACTTAAAGAACCGTCTTCAAACTTGTCGAACTGCCAGCCAGAGCTGTCAGTGGCCATTTTGTATCCTCCCAAATCACGTGATGATTGCTGAGGACAAACCGGGCATGTATCAAAACGGCATTTTAAACGGGGCGGTTATCCTAAATGCCTTCGACTATTAAAAACTTGAAATTTTAATCTCGGAAATATTTAAATGGTATATGTTGTACATGGGATTTCATATAAATGGTCCATTTTGTACAAATAAATGCCGAAATACATAAAATAAAGGACCCATATGGAGCTCACATTGTAGCAAAGTTTATAAATGAGCCACACATGTTGTTAAAAGTCATGCCCGTGTAAAGCCTATATTGTAGAACTCATATTGCATTGAATGAATTTGCTGCAAATCCCATTGTCTGACCATGATAGTTTGGGCTCATAAGTTTTACTAGTGGGGCAACATCTGTATAAACATGACAATTTTAAATGTTCTGTGCCATGTCATATGTCCTTTAATAACTATCTGTATCAAAAAGAACAACCATAGTGTGCCAGGTGTTGATAAAACGTATCAGTTCACAAATACATTAAATCAAGCAAATTAATAAATTGGAAAGGTAATGATAAAAACCTTATTAAAGGAGCATATCAGCCTTATTCCCCTAACTACAGACACATATATTTATCTAGTTGATTTAATACATGGATAGAAAAGTTAAAGATAAATACATACAATGATGGTTAAAAAAAAAATTGTATAGACTTGAAAGTATGCGTAAAGCAATTATATAATAATTACCTATAAAAATGTTATGTTTTGAAAATTATCCATTATAAGCCGTAGATATGCTCCTTTTTAAACAAACATTCAGCAAAACCTCAGTAATCAAGTTAAATGGTTTCAAACGTATTATAGTTAATGTGTATTTATTAATAAGTTTGTTTGTTTGTTAGACTTTTCTCCATTTTAACAGTGTTTCAGATATATAATAAATAATACCAGTCAGTTAACCTACTCACAATTGTCCTGGGAAAGTTTAGTCTTTCAAAGTGGTTTACCAATACTAAGGGCTTGTTTGAGTTTTAACCCTTTCAGTGCGGGAACTGAATTTTGAAGGCCTTTGCAAACAGTTTGGATCCAGATGAGACGCCACAAAAATGCTAATTTTAGAAATTCAGCAGACGACATTTTAGCAGATGACAAATTTCCCAGCATGCAAAGGGTTAAACTGATTAATTTAAGCTCAATTGTATCAAAAGCCTAAGGCTTATTGAAACACTCTCAAGTCCGTTTTCTGGGTAGAACTAGTACTTGATGTCTCTAGGGGAGATCTTTAGAATGCTCCCACAGTAGAGATTAAACCCATGACCTCCTGGTTGCTAGGCAGACACCACTAGGCCACGGTGACCTTTACTTACCTCAGTTCACATACTTATGGCAGTAACTGATAACTGCTCTAGTACACTAGAGAAAAAATGGCTGTAGAATGCAATACTTTCATAACCAATCACCACACAAGTAAAGTTTATTTATTGAAATACAGCACATACTACACTTCTATATATCAACTATTGAAATACAGCACATACTACAATTCTATATATCAACTATTGAAATACAGCACATACTACACTTCTATATATCAACTATTGAAATACAGCACATACTACACTTCTTTATATCAACTATTGAAATACAGCACATACTACACTTCTTTATATCAACTATTGAAATACAGCACATTTTTCCTTATCTTTTTTTCAGGGGCTCTGTTTTTATTATATCACTTGTTTTGTGACTTCATGGTCTTCATAATGTTTCTGTCTGCTGCTTATCACCTCTTTATATTGATCACATGTTCTTCAAACTGTATTTCTATAATGAAAAGTTTTCTCTTTATGTTTAAACTAGCTGAACTTTGGTTCAATGTGTATTTTGAACCTTTTGTTTACCCGCTGCACGCTTTATATAGTCATGTATTTCTTTTTGGCTGCATTGTCCCATATTTCCATCTGTACTGTTGTCTGCCTCTTTTAGGTGTGGTGTTTACGCCTGAAGCTATTTACAGAAACTTATAGTCAGCATACAAAAATATTAATTGTTTTATTATAAATGCCCAGTGAAGTTGTTCAAGGCAAACGATCGTTTAGTCATTCCAATATGGATCTTATGCTTTATGCGAATAGCGTAGCTCCAGACCACCTTGCGCAATTGTTAAGTTTGGTCAGGAGCTACACTGTACATTATCCCTTTGCATGCTGGGAAATTTGTCGTCTGCTAAAATGTTGTCTGCTAAATTTCTAAAATTAGCATTTTCTTTGATTTTTTTTCAAAGAATACTATCAGAATAGCAAACAGTTTGGATCCTGATGAGATGCCACGTTCTGTGGCGTCTCATCTGGATCCAAACTGTTTGCAAAGGCCTTCAAAATCCGGTTCCAGCGCTAAAGGGTTATAAGATCAAGCAAGACTTTGTGGTGTCATTAGTAGTCAGGGTAGCTCCTGACCAGACTGCACAGATGCGTAGGCTTGTCTGGAGCTATGCTGGCCGCATATGGCATAAGACCCCTTTTTGCATTAAGTGGGTAATACTGTATCAGATTTTCAAGTATATGAACATTCTTTATAAAGTATAACCTTAGTTAATCCTTTTACATTGTCAACAAATTTGCATCTATGATTCCCAGTAATAACACAAGACTTACAATTTATTTATAGCCTCTGTTGAAATTAAATGTCATAACCTTGCTAGCTAGTTGCTATGTTGCTTCTCGTTAACTTAAATCTTCTAGTATAAACGTCATTTCCCCATGTATATTTATCTTTGGTATACGATTTAAATGGACAGCTAATGGGTTATTATTTCCTCTACAGGAACCGGTGCTTAGTCAAATACTGAATTTATACATATGCATTTTTTGTCACAGGTTCTGAGAGTAAAGTTATTACCGGAAGTCATGGAAATAAGGTTGTAAACACAAAAAGTTGTAGGAAATAATTATTTATGAATCAATTGTTAGTAACACATCTTTCCATTTTCGCAGCTTTAATATTAAAATGTTTGGTGTTTAAGTCTAAACTGATATAAAGAGGCATGTTTATACAGGTTTATAAATTGTATCTAAATATTAATGATTTTAGGTAAATTTTTACATAAATTATAGTAATAATAAATATAAATTAATTTTGTGAATGTTAATTGGCTTGTCAGACTATCATTGTAATACAACATGACACCAACACAATAAAGCATGGTATCTATTTATTATATTGAAAATATATATTTCAACAAAACATAATAATAGTGCCTAAATACAACAACTAATATCACAGTAGGAGTCATGAATGTATATCAATTGAATCATGCCATGATGTGCTGACTTAACCCTTTGCATGCTGGGAAATTTGTTGTCTGCTAAAATGTCGTCTGCTGAATTTCTAAAATTAGCATTTTCTTTGATTTTTTTTCTAAGAGCACTATCAGAATAGCAAACAGTTTGGATCCAGATGAGACGCCACGTTCTGTGGCGTCTCATCTGGATCCAAACTGTTTGCAAAGGCCTTCAAAATCCGGTTCCAGCGCTCAAAGGATTAAAATGTAACATTTACTGGATGAAAGATACAATCATGACAAGATACAGGAGTGCATGTAAAATAACAAACTTTACCATATGAGTAACAGCAAACTTAACTATTAAGACACATGTATAGACAGTTGTAACTACCGCCTAGAAGTATGTAAATACAAAAAGTTAAAGCCTCACACCTTATTTGGCACAGTTAATTTAAGCATAAATAAGAAACATATTTTATCTATGCCAATTAAAATTTATCTGGTGGTAACAAGGTAGAAATCCGTCTTTTTTGCGCTTTAAAACTTAAAAAATAATCGCGTTTGTCGAAATGGACGTATACGTCAATAAATCCTACTTTCGGTTTTGAAAGCGGTATCGTTTGTAAAATAATAAATTACTTGCTAACTAGGCTAAAGATTTAATTTTATCTATGCCAATTAGAATATATCTGGTGGTTACAAGGTAGAAATCTGTCTTTTTTTGCGCTTTAACACTTAAAAACAATCGCGTTTGTCGAAATTGACGTATAATATAGAAATCCTACTTTTGGTTTAAAAAGCGGTAATTCCCGGTTGAAAAATAATAAATTTCTTGCTAACTAGGCTATAGATTAAATGAAAATTTTGCACACTTTCAAATTGCATCTATATGTATTGATTAACATGCACTTCATTTCAAGGTGTGTGGCTTTAATACTTATGAAAATACAGAAAAACACTTATTTTTTTTATTATTATTATCATTATTATATCAATTAAAACCAGTATATTAAAAAATTATACTTAAGACACACATTAAAAAAACAAATTGTTTCTAAGCCAAATAGATTCACACATATTTTCTAAATTTCTACATGCAACATATAGTAATCTACTATTGTTTACTTTCAAAATAATATTTTTAATGACATATTAAAAATATCACAAATAATGTACATTATATTGATATTTTTTTAAATAGAAGCATTCACATTTATGTAAAGATTCTTGTATACTTTTTTTTCGGATGCATAACCTTTTGACAAGCATCCTACAAACATATATAATGTACTATGAACACATAATATTCATGCCATAGCACTCTTCTTAAATTTATAACAAACCAAATTTATGTAGAGGATATTTGTTGGATTCGGTGGATTATCGATTTTAATTCATGAGTGATCATAAAAATTAATATTTTCACGAGTGGCGCAGCCACGAGTGAAACTATATATTTTCTATGATCCCAAGTGAATTAAAATCAATAATCCACCTAATCCAACAAATTTTCTTTTTATTTCATGCTTTTTCACAGTTTATATACATTGTTAAAGAGTTTAACTAAAGAATGTTGTTGGGATAATGATGTCATTTCGTCAAAATAATGACGTCATTTCACAGTAAACAGTGAAAATTATTGATAATTTTCACTCATAATTTTCATTGTTTGAAGCAGTGAAATTATCAGTTTTAACTCACTGATATTTCTCTATAAACCACGAGAAAGCATTAAATAAAAATTGTATATTCATTAGATATATGTTTCTTCATATAGTTTTGATACTTAAAAATATATTTATAAAAAACCTCAACGCAAAGTGTTTCTCCACATTTTTCAAAACCTAAACGCAAAGTGTGACAAAATTTCAGATGGACAGACAGACGGACGGACAGACGGACAGTGCGATCACTATATGCCCACCTTCGGGGGCATAAAAATAATAATGTTTGACAATATGTCTATCCATACAAAAACACATTTATAAGCCCCTTTCATTCATTTAAATTAAAACAATTTAAAAGTGTTTTAATTATTGTTCAATTCAAGCAATACATGATTATACAACACTCATAAATATGACATAACTATTCTGCATAATACAAACTAGCAATTTTACAGCACAGTTCTACTTAAGTGAACTTATAAATGTGTATACTTAATAAAGAAATGATCCTGCTTAAAGAAAAGTACAATTTATAACAATAATGGATTGCTATATAAAATCAAACTTACCATATTAAAATAGATATAGACTTGTTGCATGTTTTGTGCATTATAACATGTTCTGTATGAATACTTCACATAATGGAAACATTGATTTAATTTCATAGATTTGACAACATTTCAGGTGTTTATAAAATACTATTACAGATCCCATGATGGCAAAAATAATGCTTGCTTGTCATGATTTAGGCTGCATACCTTTATTCCTTTAAGCTATAAAGATGAAAAAAGGAACACCTCAATCAATGCATTGAAAATTATATTTAGTAAAACATTAGTAAGGAGATAAATCACATTTATGCTTCTGTCAATTAGAAATTTGGACCTGCTCATCTTAAACGCAGCTGCATCTACATCACCCAGGTTGATGGGTGAAACTTAATTATGGATCTGACAGGATTTTCTAAGACAACTCATTCGTCCTTTGTATAGGAAGTATTGAAAGAAAAAGGGTGCACAACCATGGCCAAAATGTTAGTTACTATCCTTATGTAAAACCATAGTCCTAATTAATCAAAACTTCTTCTTTGAATGTCACAGTTGGTGCATGGCCATAGTCATCTGGTATCAAAGGTTCCTCCAGAACATAACCCACTTGTCTAGGCCTATCTGGTGCCGTCAGTCCACTTATCTTTGGTGCAAGAGGCCCCTCTGCATTGGTATCAGAGTTTACTAACTGCAGCAGCTCTTCTTCCTTCTCCGTGATAATGTCTACAGCTTCCTGACGACACCTGTCACATAATGTGTATTGTTTTGTATCCTGCCGTGGATGGGGGCCACCTGGCCCAAACGTTGGTCTACCACATGTGTGGACATTTTTGCTGGGATAACCTTTGTACAGCATGTTCGGATTATTTTTCCTGTAGTCACTTTTCATAAACGTTGTGTGGGGATCTTCTGCGACTGGCGGTATTGATTTCTCTAATTCTTGGGCCTCTTTTCTTCTTTGCGACCTCTTTGGCGCGTGTTTCTTATCTGACGTACTGTATCGGCCAGGAACATGATACCAGGCAGACTTGTGATGTATACCTCTGGAAATGTCTTTGGGGCCTGTGTCTCCTAGCAGACTTCTCACCGAGCTGTGGGGTCCCTGTGTTATGGTTCGAGAGTTACTGATGTGTATACTGAAGGGTCCCTTGGGAATGTCACAGTTGGACCGGTGACTCGCTATCGAGGCCCCAGAACAGCTCGTGTACAGTGAGCTCCCAACACTCCTGGCACTGCGAGCACTTCCTGCTGGTCTTCTGGTCCTAGTGGTTGATTCCTTACGAAGAACAAAACTGCCATCAGACGTTCTTAGAGTTACCTCCCCACTTTTGACCACCATTGCATCACCTGGCTGGTTTTGAGGGCTGCCGTATCTCTTGAACAACCTCTGAGTAGGGGTTTCTGCCCCAACTCTTTCATCCCTGCGTGAATGGGCTGCCACTTGAGATGACCTGTGTTTCACGTCTGATTTGTCATTTTCCACACCAAAACTGTCCAGCAAAGGTCCTGACTCAGACTCTTGCGGCTCTTCAATGTTTGTGATATCCATGTTAACATGAATTTGTTTCCTAGAATCAGAGTTTGTCACTGGTTCTTGAGGTGTACCGTCAGTCTGCCGCGTTTCAAAATTCAGTTTCAACTTCCTGTCCACTGTTTCCCTGTGCAACAACCGAGGCTTGTTTGTCTCCAACATGATCCTCTCGGAGGCAGAAAGAAACGACGTCATGCTGATCTTCTGGCTGTGAATCCCGTCGCCATGATCCACCTGGCCACTCACAGGACGTGAGAGATTCTGACTAAAAACTCTTGAGAAATGGCTGCCTGTTCTCGACAACTGACTTCCAGGTCTTGAAACCAGACCAAAGCTGCTGGATTTGCCCGACTGGAGGTGTGACTTCCTCTCAATGTTTGCCAGGTCACGACTACGCCAGGAGAGGGAGCTGAAGGGTCTTTCGGCTGAACGGATATCATGCTTGGCGGACTTCAGGGAGACCTCAAGGCTGTTCAGGTAGGATCTCACAGCCCTCGTCTCAATGTGGTCCCCGCCTGAAACATAGACAGTTTGTTTTGGCATTTTTTAAGTGCTAAAATTCACAGAATGTTAAGTTATCTGTCAGTTTAATGCTAAGTTAAATGCTAGATTATTGTAATGCTGTGTCCAGATCTGGAATAGTACTGACAATAAACTTGAAATACACTGTGATAACTGGTTATGATATCATAACAAACTGGCAATCAACTAGGAAAAAAAGGGATTGGATTGGATATACACTGACAATTTGCACAATTTATCTAAGGAAGATCTTCATATTTTAAATATTCCATTACATTTTTAAAACAAAAAAGTTTGTAATTTGAAGCTGAGCTCAAATTTTCTAAAAATAAATAAATAATAATAATAATTGGAAATGCATATCTGAATACAAGTTTATCTTTTCACAATATGTAAACATAAATTACTTTTACAATTTTGTTACACGCTGTTTTATGGTTACTTTTGTTCTATTAGAAAGTGGCAAAAATTAAGCTGATACGTATATAATGTCATGTTTTCTGCATGGAAAGCAAAGGCGTTTTCAATTAAATAATAAAACTTTTTGTACAGCAGATAACATATACAAGTGTTGGCAGTAAGTTTTTGCAAGTCAATTTATTGAGTTAAGAACTTGCCTGTCTGATGTGGAGAGTACCGGTAATTTTATGATGGTATTCATTTAAATAAAAGGTGTCATTTTAACAGGACTACTAAAAATTATCTGTACCATACAAGTGTAATTTATACAAGTAATAATAGAAATGGAACCTGGAAAATTAAAAAGGCTAATCCAAAACCGACTGGTGCACTGCATACTGTAAACAAGTGATGTGTTTGTGAAACACTATGTCCCCTTTTGAGCGATTTTGACCCATATATTTGACCTTTGACCTTGAAGAATGACCTTGACCTTGACCTTTCACCACTCAAAATGTGCAGCTCCATGAGATACACATGCATGCCAAATATCAAGTTGCTATCTTCAATATTGCAAAAGTTCTGGCAAAATGTTAAAGTTTGTGCAAACCAACAAAGCAACAAACCAACAGACAGGGCAAAAACAATATGTCCCCCAGTATAGACTGGGGGACATAAAAAACACACCGTCATAATGGGGCATTTCACTGGCATTTTGTACATGAGTCACTGTTTAGTGAAAATCATAGCTTAATAAGTTAATACGTAGTGCACCACGTCTGCTCTCTTAAGCCTCTAAACCTAGGCATAAAAAGGCAGAGACCTATCCATATAAAGTCAGAAGGCCAAAATGTAATTTGTATTAGTAATATAGAGGTATGTTGAATCCTCTTACAAAACAATGGACACATTGTATTGGTGAGAATTAAGACATGATACAAACAGTCTTCAAACATTTATTGCAAAATGACCTCTAAGGATACAATAATAGTATATACGACTTGGGTGAAATGTTTCTGCCCATTCTATAAAAAATAATTCTTTTCAAAGTTGGCTAATACAAATTATTACAGTTATGATTTGTGTACTTTGCCTTTTATGTCAATATATTTAGAATTTTCTTAATTCCTTTGGATATTTAAACATGTATGGAATATAACTTTTTTAGAATGACCTATGGTTCTTGAACAATCTCCATATTATACAAGTTTTCTTTACACTTGAAACCATTCAGTACTAATGGAATTAGGGTCCTTATTAGAACCCCAAGTATTGGCCACCTTTGTTAATGAATATGACACACACAATTTAATATTTAAATACTCAGTAAAGATTTGTGCAAATAATGGTCCCTCCAAAAACCTGATAAGTAAGTAAGAACACAAAGTGAATTCATTTACTAGCAATTAAATGGAGTTATTGTGTGCACTGACATAGATCAGAAAATGCCTAGTGACCATGAGCTTGAAGCACAAAATATACAATAGCAGGAAGGCAAGTTATCACTGATTGCTCTCAAAAACAGGTACCTGAGTGTGAAGTATCACCATGTTGTAAAATATCTAGAACTTAAATGACTCAAAAGCCATATCAAATTTATGACTTTCTAGTCTCATGCTTCCCAAAGGTCTATTGTTTAAATATACAAGTTTTCCCTACTTCAGCCTCAAGTAGCTACTGGCCTCACTCTTTCAAAACTCCAATCCCCCAATTAACTTGTTCAAATTGTCCTGTAGAAATAAAAACCAATGGAAATGTAAACTTATATGATAATTTGATTGTAAACTGCTGACTACAAATATGTTGATTAACATGTTACAATGTTTAAAAAAAACAAAACATTCAGTCAAATGGATTTACAAATGCATAGCTTTATTAGTGTAAAATAATTTGAAGGAAAAAAGTTATGCAGTTTATTGCTATTTTATATTTTTCATAAATGTTTTCAGTTTTTTTAATGTTTAAATATATCTGAATGCACAATAATAACTACTTTTATTTGCTAGATAATGTTAACCCTTTGAGCGCTGGAACCGGATTTTGAAGGCCTTTGCAAACAGTTTGGATCCAGATGAGACGCCACAGAACGTGGCGTCTCATCAGGATCCAAACTGTTTGCTATTCTGATAGTATTCTTTGTAAAAAATCTAAGAAAATGCTTATTTTAGAAATTCAGCAGACAACATTTTAGCAGACAACAAATTTCCCAGCATGCAAAGGGTTAAAATTGTCCAATGTTGTATTTTAATTTCAAATGGCATAAAGAACCGGTAAATAACAAAATCATGTGATGAAAACACAAATTGATGTTTGATGTAAGCGATACATAATCATATAACCAACATTTTTCTGACAGTACCTGATGAAATCTTCAGTCGTTCCTGTGGAATGCCCGACAAGGCTGTGTAAATTGTAGTGTATAACATTATCTCAATATTTAAATGTCACCAGTATAAAATCCAGCACCAACACAATATATTGCACATTAAAATGCATCAGTCCTTTCATAACCATTTGATTTATTCTTTTAATTTGAGATATAAATAAATTTGTGGCACAACGAAAACAACACCAAATTTGTACAGAAAGCATCAGTTATTAACACTATCCATAGCTGCTTAACACATAACTCCTTGATTCAATGACAAAAACATAAAGTAAAAGTACTTTTATTGCTAGACAGCACATATGTGAGCTGGAGTTCATCCCACTGGAAACACACCGAACAAAGCATTTGTTAATAGTTTGCTTTTCCATGTATCTGACATTCTCATTGAAAAGTCAAGTGAATAAACTCTGACAACAAGAGTGATGTTTATCAGCTCTGTTACACTGCTTCTTTGAAATGAAAAGCAAATCATTTGTTTGGCTCTTTCAAAGCTTTTATCCCTGGCCAGCTCTCACAATAGGAAAAGCAACTGTTTCATAAAACCTTTCAGCATAGAAATACATATTATTCTTTCGTTGTAAATTGATGTTGTCCTAAACACAACAAAGCCAATTCATGAAAAGAGGCAATTGTTTGACAAATCTGTATTCTTTCACAAGACCAGCCCTATGAGCCAACTAAATCCTTTAGATTACAGCATAAACACTAACACTTTTAATGTACAATCCTTTTAAGTCCCAACTAGACACACAATTTTATAATTCAATCTAATACACAGCACATGTATTCAAAATCTTATCACTGTTCATTGTTATTAAATTTATAACAAAACCCGGCTTCCATTCATAAATTAATAATGACATTATTTCAGATTTTCCGCCAGATAAACGGGTAGCAATTCAATCTTTGACACATTAAAGATAGGTTAGCGGAAACCCAAGAGTCAAATTATTACTGAGACAATCGACAATTATGCATTGTGTTTGCATTACTATCTGTCTGTGAAAATTACTGCTTAAGGTGCTTCAGGTGCCTACGTAACTTATTCTTTACAGATTATTAAGTGATCTGCAAATAACATTGCAATCTATCTGTAACAGATTAAAGTTTGATTTCATTGTTTTCTTCACCAATAAATAGTATTGATTAAATCAATATCAGCCCCCATATCACAGATCATAGAACCGTACCATAGCTAGGTAATAGAATTGGATTAACTTCTTAAATCCCCATGCACAAATCCTGTAATCTTATTTGTCTCCATGATGATGTTAGGCCTTCCATGTCAAACAGATCATTAACATGTCTCCAATAAAATATGATGTGTTGCTTTAACAAAGAAAAGACTTGTTACTTTATCATACTTTATTCCCATACTAGTAAATACAATTAGTTAAGATTTGTAACCTTAGAATAGTTATTACAATTAACAAGCGAGAGTACAGGCAATTTATTGTGGACAGGCTTTAAAAGACCCTAGCACAACAGGGGAACTAATTTGGATTCAATTTGCTCTTATTTTCTACAAATAATTGAACGGCTACCAATGTAAGTATCAAAAAGCTCAAGTTGGTATATCTGAATAAATCACCATCATTTTAAATCATAGTTACAGATTAAAAAGGCAAACGTACATCAGAAAAGAACAGGATCAATACATGAATAAATGTGAAGTATTTTTGTTACCTTGCATGCAAATGTTCATTATGCAAATAACAGCCAACTGATTGCCATTGTAATGTTGAAAAATATTCCCAGACATATCAAAGGTTTTCAGCATGAAAGTATTGTGATAATGGAATAATGTATTTGTCCAGTTATTTGAAACTTGTTAATTCATTCCAGTAATAGTTTAAGCCATGATATAGGGCTGAAAC
The DNA here is from genome assembly GCA_007657795.1 of Dreissena rostriformis. Taxonomy (NCBI): domain Eukaryota; kingdom Metazoa; phylum Mollusca; class Bivalvia; order Myida; family Dreissenidae; genus Dreissena; species Dreissena rostriformis. The sequence continues at coordinate 171,325 of VMBQ01001228.1, forward strand.
ATGTTTACTGCTTATTGGTTAATATAATGCAAATAAGCTGCGATCTGGGAAAAAGGGGCTTTATGCATGAGCCTAAAGTGTCTTCCGAGATTAGTATGTGAAGTCCACAAAGGATAATCAGAGATTACACTTTCCCTCCTTGACTGTTTTCTTGTTAAGAAGAGACTTCCTATAAATGAAAAATTCTGTAATTTATGCAACTAATGATCCTTCCAAATTTGGTACCTATTTTTATAGCTTTTACAACACAGCATGTCATAGTCAAAATCAAAACAGACATGAATTTACATGATAGGAATTACCAAATTTATGAATATTAAATGGATTCACAATATTTACATTTAGTAAACCTAAAAATCAATCAAATTATCAATCAAATCTGAACTACAGTCTGGGTGATTACTACCTCATAAAATATTGTGTGAAAGACAAGATTCAATATTCAATATTCAAATCCTACTGGCTTACTTTAATCTCCACATATTTTAGTTACAGTTAAACATACAGAAAGATATTGTCTCCATGATTAATGAACTTTGAGTAAAAAAAACAGCAAGTCATTTACCGTTTTTTTTATTTTCGTCGAAGTAAGAACATAACAATCATACAATGAGCTTTGTCACAGACAAAAGATTAGTCCCCTAGTTGTTTTGTTGATGATGGAGGAAGAATAGGATCCCCATAAGTTTTATTAACCTAGCTTAAGTACTCTCTAGTTATGGTAGGATGAAGATTTTAGTTTTTAATTATATTTGTAACCAAAGCAATCACATTTTTGGTCTGACAAAAAAAACACTGAAATAACATACATACACCATATGGCCCTCAATACACATGCCAACATTTATCAACCAAGCATTAGTACTTTTTGAGTTGTCAAAGGTCCAGATTTTAAGTTTCACTTATTTCTGTAACCATAACAACCACACTTTGTGACTGAAGAAACAAAAAGAAATAACAATGTACCTGCATATTCCCCATATGGCCCTCTATCAACAAACTGAGTTTTATCAAATTAGCTAATGTACTTCTTGAGTTATCGTAAGATCAAGGTTTTTCAGAGCACCATACGAACAGACAGACAGACTAATAAAACTGAAATAACGTGCATATTCCCAATATGGCCCTCTATTCACATACCAACATTCATCAACCTAGCTAAAACATGTATTTTTTTAGATATTGCAGGATCCAGATTTTAGTTGTTCAATCATTTCTGTAACCATAGCATCTGTAACCATACCAACCACAATTTGTCTGACAAAAAAAGCGAAATAACATGCTTATTAACCATAACCTCTTTCTGTAAACCATGTTTAATCAACCTTGCTTGAGTACTTCTCGAGTCCTTGAAGATTGAGATTGAAATTTTTCTTTTTGATTATTTTTATATCCATAGCAACCACAATTTTTTTCTGAAGAAGAACTGAAATATATATGTGCATATTCCCCAGGTGGCACTCTATCCACATACCAGGATTCATCATGGATGATCAGAACATTATATAACATAGGAACCGTACTGGAACAACAAAAAGCAAGTATGGGCTTTTATCAATTTTCTGGTTTATATAAGCTTTTCAGCAGAGATTCCTTCTTTCAAAACAACTCTTAACAAGAGAGTACAACATACAGCTATATACCCCTAAATTTTCCAAAATCAAAGTGAAAGCATAAAATAACTAGATTCATATGACTTCAATGTCTAACCCATTGTCTAGAATGTTGCTAATAATTTAAAAGCTGAACTGTGTCCATGTTTGACCTTTAACCTCTTGGTTTGACCCTAGCCTTCCAACAATTGGCACAGGTCATGCATAACAAACACACCTTCTCCACACGGTGAACATTTTGTGGTAAATTATATTAAAATAGCATTATCAATGAATAAGTTTCTGAAAAAGTTGTACTATGCCAAAATTTGACACATGACCTATAAGTGTGACTCATGAGATTGCATGATAAGTGAGGAAGTTACAGTACATACAAGCTCAGACATAAACTCAAAATTATGACAGCTATATCCAGCTTCCCAAAAGCTGCTACGAAAATTGATCTTACCTAGAATAAGCATGTCATTCGTATTAAATAAAAGATGACAATTTGCACAAGGACAACTCACCTAGCTGGGTAATGCGGATGTCTAGAGCCCTGCGTAGAACACTCTGGCATTCAGCTCTCCCCGAATAGTGAGTATCAAATTTGAGAAGTTTTCCTGAAAGGAATTTTAATTTAAAATTGAACATTTCTCTCTACAAGGCAATATTAATAGCTCAGCATTATGCCATGCATGTGTAGGAATCATCTGAATAATGAAGTACAGTTCAATTTGAATGATGCTGCACAAATCGATTTGAATTATGCAGTACAGTTCAATTTAAATGATGCAGTACAGTTCAATTTAAATGATGCAGTACAGTTCCATTTAAATGATGCAGTACAATCCAATTTAAAGCCAAACAGATTGTTTTCTTGCTGGAGCTCGATCAGAATGTTTGAGATGTAATTATTTGGCATATATGAAGTAACAAAATGATGTTACTTTTAACAAAATTTAGCAGATTGTTGATACATATTAATTACTACAAACAATTTTACTACGAATAAACTTGACTCTAACTCTACAGACTAGACATGCCCAAACTTGCAATAGGTGCCATGAGTAAAAAGACTTAAAGTAAAACAATGAGCTTACCAAGTTCAAACAGAACTTCAGCGATCAGTACATGGTCTTTCTCCAAGTGTTGTTCTCTAATCTCAAGGCAGCGCCGAAATGCATTACCTGCCGTTGACCTATCAAACCTGTCCAACAAGAAGTGTTGATTTGATTGTAAAAGCTAATGTGAGTGACCACCATATCAAAAATGTTATTAACCACTAAGCCAGTCAGATTTATATACATGTCACATGACTAACTTCTGTAGGAGCAGCCAGTGTGAAGGTAACTTTTTTATATAGATGTGCAAAGAAACAGTTTTTTAACAATGACAAAATATGTTTACACTTAGATTAATGAAATAAATGTTAATTTTTTCTTAGTTTTTTGCAAATTTCTTAAAAAATATCTAGCTTTTTTTAAATCAGGGCAAAAAATCCACTGCATTTAAACAGTTCATGGTATATGTTAAATGGTATTTACAATAAGCAAGCTTACTCATTTAACATGTTTAAAGTATATTCGAACAATTAAGCATACTCATTATACATGTTTCTAGTATATTCTAACAAGTAAGCATACTCCCCACCCCTTGTCATTATTCTCATCCGCAGTGAGTTTGCCCAGTGAGAAAAGTGTGTCCGCCACAAGAGGGTGTGCACGTCCATACCAGCGCTGTCTCAACAGCAGACTCTTACGAAGGTTGGTCTCGGCCATCAAGTAGTCATACTGCTTTTTCCTGACAATAGAAATAAATGTGAAATAATTAATGTTGAATCAATTACAGTTGAATAACGTGCTAACCAGTTTATCTGCTAGTCTATGGATTACATAAAACATATTTGTGTGTAAAATACTGACTATTCATTGTACAAATTGCATTTGCAAGTGCTGTTTCACGAGAACAGAAGGATTATTAATTATTTGTAAAATGCCATTTCGTTTGTTAAGATGATAATATGAGAAACTAATTCATTATTTTGAAAATGATAATTCACAAATATCTGCAATGTGAATATATATTTTTATGCTATGATGAAACATAATGCATTCCAAATAGTTTCCATCTGTTTTAAGTAAATATTCTTTCTTCTTATTATAATTAAATGTAATATACACATAAAAATAAACAACTATAATGCAAGTAATACCTCAGGTTTCCCACGTGGAAATTTACTGTGGCTTGCAATGGAATATTTCGAACGACCTCTGAAAGGTCAAGGGCTTCCTGCAAGAGGTCATCTGCATCATCCAGCATCCCCTCTTGTAAACGAAGAAAGCCTATCTGCTGAATAACTTTGCCTGAAGAACGAATTTCAAAATATTTTTAAATAACAGCTAAAAAACAAATATACGCTAAAATGTTCTGCCAGTTGTAGACTTTAGACACATTAAAGTATTTATACCAGTTAAACAGATGGTCATTTTTGTTATGACATGGATGCCCCTCACGTTTTGTTTGTTGAAACAAAATTACTATACCCAGTTGCACAAGTTCAAAACAAATGAATATATCTATAAAGATAATCATTTTTAGTTATACTTCATGATTAACATTCAAAACATTTTCAAAAATGTTTAATTTTAATTGACTTATAACATTATAAATCATATTTCGTTGCCAGACCAAATACTTTATTTACACTTAATACACATTATTATAATAAAAATTAAATCTCACATTTTAGTGTCTGGATATCATGTCTCAATTCTTCTGTCTCCTCTGCTTCAAACATGTCCATGGTGCTTCTCAAGGCCTTGCGGTACCACTTCTCAGCAAGGTCAAGGTCACAACGTTCCAAATATAGCTGACCTAGATGCTCCTGAACCTGGGCATGCACTAGCTGGTCCCTATCAGTGAGGGGGTAGGCCTGTAATGAGGGAAATATGTTTGAGCCTCGTTCGTCGAAAACCAGGTTTAATGCATGTGCATAAAGTGTCATCCAAGATTAGCCTGTGCAGTCCGCACAGGCTAATCAGGGACGACACTTTCCGCTTTTATGATAATTTTGGTTTAAAGAAAGTCTCTTCTTAGCAAAAATCCAGTTTAGGCAGAAAGAGTTGTCCCTGATTAGCGTGTGTGGACTGCACAGGCTATTTGGGACAACACTTAACGCAATGCATTAAACCCCCTTTTCACAGAGCAAGGCTCATGTTTAGTAAAGAAAATCAGGAGGAGATGAAGGCAAAACAAATGTCAGAAATGTTTTCACATGCTTGTAAACAAACAATTAACTTTTAAAATCGACACAACAAAACATGTAAAATATGGCAATCAATCAAATAGTTGGACATTATGGCTATAATTGAAATTGTTGTAAGAACTACATGTGTACTAAGGTATTGGTGAAGGGTGAAAATCAGATGACTGTCAGTAGATACCACAATAAAGCAGCTTTAGGTAAACTAGATGTCTGTCAACTACACTTAGAGCTCCTTGTCAAGAATGCCGTTCATTTTGTAATAATTTAAAATATGAGTGACCTTGACCTTTGAATTCAGGATACAGACATTAATTGCAACATGTCCACTCAACAGGGTGATCATGTGAGGTATGTTTTTTTTTTATTGCCCTTAGAATGAAGAAAGTTACAGTCTGCAAAAGATGTATCATGCACATATTTTGGGAACTGACTTTTAAGTATGACATTTACTTTTGAGCTAGGGACACAAGCCTTGCACCAAACACGTGGTTACAAATGGTCAACATGTGAGACATGTTTTTTTTTATAAATTAAATGAGGAAAGATGAAGTCATAATCTATACAAGTTGTATCTTGAGCCTAAATGTGATATCTGACACCTAAGTATGACCTTGACCTTTGAGATAGGGACATGAGTCTTACACACTACATGCAGTCTTCAAATGTTAAACATTTGTGGCAAGTAATTTTAACCCATTTATGCCTAGCGTCTAGAAAAAAGGCCTTGGTAAACAGCGGCGTCTCATCAGGGTCTGCCCTGTTTGCTTAAAGGAATTTCTGTAAGAAATATTCTAAATATAGAAATAAATATACTAGACATCCCTAATTTTGGAAATAATTTGATCCAATTTAGAAGGATGGGAGAGTCCACAAGGCATAAATGGGTTAAAATTGCATGACAAATGATGAAGCTACAGTCTGGATGTACCGTCTCTTAATTTAAACCTTTTACCCTTCTCATCAGCCTCGGGATACAATTCTTAGATACGACACATCATCTCTACATGGTTTACATTTGTTGCAAAATATCTTAAAATGTTTGCATGTTGAATGTTAAAGTTACAGTCAGTCTGACTGGGATATACTGACACATGGATGGACGGACACAAGAATAAACAGATGCAAGGACGGATGGAAAGAAGCACAAACCAACGTGCGCACACACATACAGTCAACAGTTGTGACAGCTATATAGAGCTTACCATGAGCAGGCTCGAAAAAATGATCTTACAAATAAAATACCAGTTCAACAAGTCATGCTGCCAGATGTCTTTAATTCAGTTAGGTAAAAAAAGCTAACACTAAACACACAATGTGAAACCAAGCCAAGAAAGTGAAAGCAAGGAAGTGAAATGAAAAATCTATGTCGCCTTATAATCTCTATTGTTGGAAACACACAAGTCACACTAGTGTGAAGAAGTGAAATAAGTTTAACCTAACATGCATGTATTCCATATTAAAAATCTGTTTGTGAGAATTCCTTTAACCCAAAGCTCCACATAAAGCTAAATGACAAAATAAGACTCTAGAAGACAGATTTTTATAAAATTTGAAGACCATTCCTTCACAAACTGCAAAAATATTAACCTGATCTTCAATCTCAGTCATCTAAAATTATCATAAAATTCATAAAAACATTAATGATTATTATAAGATTCAAAAGCGAATTTAGTGTTGCAACAATCGTTTCTGGAAATTTTCAAACAAGAAATATAAATTGACATAATTGCCCCTGCTATTATTTGGATGGATGGCTACAAACACTAATTCAAAGACAAAGGTAACACTAAATGCCCCATCATCGTTTTTTCAAATTGCAGGGGCGTAATAAAAGATCAAACTGGAAATAGTTTAATAACTTAAATAAACTGAATTCTTATAGCAAACTTTATTTAAGTGTTAACTTGACACACATGGATTCTGTCAGCATAAATTATGTGCTGCATGATGTTTTTATATAATAAAACCTGATTTTTTAAAAAGTGCAATAATGACACTGTATCTGTAACAGCATCAGGTGGATAATCTCTCAGCAACTAAACAAGATTCAAGACAAAAAACAAACAAAATGAAAATTTGTCAAAGATTTTTTAAGCATTCATGCATTGAAGGACATTTTTCAAGGTGATAAAATAAATGTTAAGTATGTTAACAAAATGTTTAAAGAAAGCGCACACAATCAAACTTGAGTCAGTCAAAATTTTCCTGATCATTCAAGGGCTCTTACCTTCATCAACCTTGAGTTCAGTTCCAGCAGAATTGTCTCCCCTGCTGATTTGTGTCCCAGTTCCAACAAAAATTGAGCTAAATGCCAAGTCAGCATGTTAATTTGTGCAGGGCTCAAGTCATACATTTCATCTGGAAAATAAAGTGTAAAATGTGACGAAACTAATGCATAGTCGATTGATTAATCTGGTCGCTAATTCAATGACTTAAACAAATACTCACAAAAATACCCATAGAGAACATTGACTGCTTATATATGACAAATACATGATTACCGTAGTTATATTCCTTTATGAAACTGCATATGTCTTTATATAAGATTTTGTGAAACTGACCTTGCTCCTGAGCTTCCTGTGTCATAAATACTTGATCATTCACGCTGCCATTGTCATCAAGGACACTTCTGTCATCCTGGGTAATATATATAAGATCGATCATTACCAAAGTGATTACACAATTACTGGGTAGGTGTTTTTTTTGTTCTCGCTTTTATTTTGTAAAACATCTGAAAGCAATACTCCATATGTATTTACAATGTATTGCCATGTAAAAAAAATTATATATTGAGGATAAGGCGTGGAACTATTGTACCTGCTAAACAATTCTGTATCATTTACATTGGTTTCACATGCACCCTCGTTATTTGTTTATTTATTTTCCCTTTCAATATATGGGAAAACTGGGCTACATGCATGTGCCTAAACAGTTCGAGGGTTGAACGGAAGACTGTCGTAACTCATATTAAATAAAGAAGGAGATACAACAGTTTTCCGTTCAGCCCTCAAGTTGTCTCAGATTAGCATGTGCAGTCCACTCGGGTTAATCATGGACGATACTTTCTGCCTAATCTGGATTTTCGTTAAGAAGAGACTTTAAACCAAAAATACAATAAACTGTCGGCACATGCTAATCTGAAACCACGCTTTAAGCAAATGGTTTAACTTGGCCTTTAAGCGCAGTTTTCCAAGAACGTGGCTCACATGATGTTCATGCAAATGAAGTATCAAATGATGAAAAATTATAACTGAATTACCCTTGATATATCACTGGCCTCATCGATCACTGACAGCTTGTGGAGTTCAGATGCGGGCGTAGTGAAAATAGTGGGCACGCTTGGGGAGCTACTTGTGTACAGCATGATGGTGGGTGGGGTAACGCTACCCTTGCCGTCGGGCGACGAAAATGACATCATTTCCTCAGAGGAAACTGAGGATATTTCATCATCCATGGACTGGCTCTGAAGATGATCATTAAAAAATTTGTGAAATGACAACCAAACTGTAGACTCAAAAAAAAAGATTGTATTCGAGCATAATGTTCAATAAACATATTTGTAATAAATATGATTACTGAAACAATACTTATCTTTATGATTAAAGAAGAATTTACTTGAAATATTGATGAATACATAATATCGTAGCCACTTTATTGTACTTGAATAGGCTCTTTTTCTGTATATTCGGCCATTTAATGAATAAAATTGACTTTATATACTGAATGTTAACAATATCAACTAAAGTGCAACAATAAATTTGTTTATGTCTTTACAACAAAATGAAGGCAAAATAATTTACATATGGGATATTTCCTTAGCAACAGCCAATTCTAGAAAGGTAACCTACATGTATCAACCCCGATTTGTTCATAATGATATCTTTCCTATCAATCTATTAATTCATAATTTTGATAGGAAAACACTAAACTTTTATTATTATTTTGGTATTAATAATTCAATAAATCTTTTAAAAGACTCTTAATCACCAACATACTGTTTACAAATGAATATTTTCGAAATTTGATAATTTTTCACAAAATTATAGTTTTTCCAAACAAAATCTTAAATTCACACCTTTTTTTGAAACAAAAAACAACATCTCTGAGATAAAATTTTCTAAATCAAGATAAATTACTCAAGTTTGATTAGAAATATGTCATAATTTCCAAAATATGGGGGTGTCCAAAGCTGGAGGAATGGATGAAACTATAAAAAAACGAACCATATATAATTCATGGAGAAAACATTCATAGATATTCATTGATATAAAAACATAATTAAAATACCTCAGGCTCATCTCGAGGCTTTTCCAGCACCCCGATCTGTACAAGAAGGTGAATGTACGCGTCTGCAGCGCTGATGCCCTCCTTTTCCAGGTAGTACCAGCTCCTGGTCAGGTCAGAGTGGTTGGACGGGTTGTGACCTTCAGCATCATACAGCCTCTCAAAGGTGCTGAAACAGACATAAGGTTACCTCTTGTACATACGGGCCTTGTTCTGGGAAAGCAGGTCTCAATGCATATGCGTAAAGTGTTGTCCCAGATTAGCCTGTGCAATTCTTACAGGCTAATCAGGGACGACACATTTTGCCATAGCTGGATTTTTGTTTTTGTTTCGAAGAGACAACCATAAAATGAAAAATTCCCTAAAAGCAGAAAGTGTCGTCCCTGATAAACTGTGCCAACTGCACAGGCTAATCTGGGATGACACTTTTTGCACATACATTTCCCAAAACGAGGCTCATACGTTGAAAAAGACTGTTATACAAGATTGTTTGTCTTAAGTTCATACATGGCTTTCAATTTAAATTTAAGGTACCAGTAGTCATGAAATGACACCATGTGTCAGATCCTATACATCTCTAAAAAGTGAAACAGACACGCACACCTGTCACAAAATCAAAATGAATACCTTAACAGTTTGTGCGTGGAGTCTACCACTTCATCTATTTAAGATTATCTCAGGCAAGAAAGATTCAACAAAAAAGACAAGAAAAATTCAAAGAAAAACAAAACAAAAACAAAACTAACTCAGGGTCAGTGAGTTCCTCCTTCAGCCCCTGCATATCACAGGCCATCAGCAGTTGCCACGGTAACTCCTCTGCTCGTCTCTGACCGGCGGGCAGGGCCCGGAAGTACTTGACCAGGTGCTGGTGGAACTGGATCTTCTGCTTCTTCCAGTCCTTCCCAATGTCGGACACTGAGATCAGCTCAGCTGTGGAGGGCTTAACTGTACCTGATAATAACAGCTTCGTTCTGTAAAAACTGGGCTTATTGCATGTGCATTAAGTGTTGTCCCATTCTAACCTCTGCAGGCTGCACAGGCTAATCAAGGACAACACTTTTCATCTTAACTGGATTTTCGCAAAGAAGAGACTTTCTTAAAACGAAAAAAAAAAAAAAAGTGTCATCCCTGATAAGCCTGTGCAGACAGCACAGGCTAATCCGGGACAAAACCTTACGCCCATGCATTAAGCCCAGTTTTCCCAGAACGAGGCTCATAAGATACATGCCTCTGAATGTTTACTTTTATCATAGTTATCAAATTGGTGTCCACACAAAGGTCCAATATATTTGATGGTGTATGTATGCATGTGCTAACATGGACTTCTCTACTTAATAATACCTGTAATTTTAGCGTGTTAACAAAGTGTTCACACTTATTTTTGGCTGTTGACCGGCCTACTTACGGAGCAGCACATATTCCACCACCTCCCTCATATGCTGGTGGGAAATGGTGAACATTCCAAACGGGCTCTCTGTGAGGTTGTCCCCGACGCTTTTCAAAAACATGTACCAGTCAAACGGGGTCACCATGACATTCTCCTGGTATCCCATGGCAACCAGAATGTCAAGGATCTCGTGGGCTCTGAGACCTGACCTTGACACCGCCAGCAGACGTAACACATCTGGCACCCAGCCAATAAAGTCTGAAACAGAATACATAGTTTTCTTATATACTTTTTCTGCTTATCAACCTTTATTATCATGGAACTTTCCTTGCCTTCAAAAATCAAATAAAGTAAGCCATAATGATTGCTCTCATGTGAAACTGTTGAATCTATTCACACTTAAGTGTCCATAATAAAAGTATGTTATGCACCTGTCAAAAGCATATTATAAGACATTGATAATCTTAACAACAGTTGGTGAAGATATTAAGATACTTGTGACAAGGATTGGAAAATAATATTACACATAGGGGTTACCAGCATTTCAATACTTTTAAAGTTCACCAAGACTTGATATTTTACCTGATTCTTCGCTCTTGGTTTGTTCTTCAGAGAGCACTTCATAAGTCCAGCTGTAGTCATGTGACCAACGCTTGAAACACCGCACAAATAGGTCACGTATTGACGTGCACATCTCTCGCATCATTTCCGTGTACTTGTCCAATTCTGTGTAGACACTTAGTGAACACATTTCATTTGCTAGAAGTCTAAGAAACAATGGTCGCCCTGAAAGTTTCGATTCGAATATCGTCTGTAGATGACATCGCTTGAGATGATCGTAATGAGTATGCATGTGATCTTCTAGAAATTCCGCTTTAATCTTAGTGTTGCTGAGATTTGTGAGAGTGATAAATTTCACGTCTGGTCGTTTTCCCAGGTTTACGAAACTGATGTCAGAGGTTAGCGTTGTTATGATTATTCGACACTGTGGAGGCAATGGCAGTGGTATCCATGAGAACGATTTTATCTGGAATATAATTTACAAAAGTATTAATTGCATGCTTATATTAAAATGAATGTTTGACTTTTTCACATAACTGACGAATTTCGAAAACACATACCGGTACATGTAAGATGTGTAAAAGCTTTGTTTTGTTCATTGTTTGCATTTATTTTTACAGGACATCAGTCATTTATTTTAAATGGTGGACATTTAACCTTCTTAGTCTTTTCCTGGAAAAGCTTTGCAGATCCAAGTAATTAACCAGAACTAAGAGCACATAAAAATGCATGAGAACTCACAACTGTCCCCAATAAAGCTTAAAAATTGGGAAAATAGCCATAGAGCTTTGTTGCAAACATGACTTATACACCTGCACCTCTTTTTTTTCAAGGGAAATAACTCAGGAATGTGTGACATGAAAAGTGTTTTTGAACATCGGCATGTTGAAGAAATATTTGAAGTTTCAAACTTAAAACCTTTTATGCAGACTGACTGACTGACAAGAGTGACTCCAATCTATCCGGTCTCAAACTTTGTTTCAGGGTGATATAAAAATATACTTCATGATAGGTAGGAACAAAAAACAGACTAACAACTGGGCCGCCTGGTCCAACATGGTTACCTCTTGGGGTGAGAGCTCCCTAGAGGCCCCTAGCTCATCTGCCCCATCCAGCACCAGCACACAGGGGCCCAGGGCAAGGGCCGCCTGGAAACTGCCACTCAGCTCCTTAAAGTTCTGTTTCACCGTGTCCACATCAACAATGCCCTCACACTCTGAAATATGGGGACAGAGAAAACATAGAACAGTTTTATTTAAGCTGTAAAAGGTATTCCAAGATAAAAGGGAGAAGTACATTTTGTTGATCACATATTCTCAGGAAACATACCAATTCATTGTTATTCACTTATTTTAAATTTATTTCAGCAGTACACCACTCTTTTAATTTTTCATAGGTGAATATGATATGTTCTGAAAGTATACAAGCATGTTAAGTAACTGAAACTTGTTGAAGGTAGGTTGAAAAATTACTGGCATAAAACAAGCGAACATACTCAATTTACAATATTAATAGTACTTTTTATAAAAAATAACAGCTGATGCTCTGTTGTTTGCTCACCATCAGGTAAATATTCCTCTCGCAGCGCTTTCACGCATTTCTGCAGGAACATGGAGACATCTCGACTGCGACCACTGCTGCCTATGAAGTGGCTGATGACCTTAACTTCTGGATTCTCAGCCGAGAAATATCGCACCCAGTTTACCACGAGAGAAGACTTTCCCATGCCGCGATCAGAATGAATCACAAGTACAGATGGGAACTTGACTATGACGTCATGACTGGAAATAAACCACAACCACTGCATGGTCTTTTCTGATAAAACTGATTTTACAAATCATACAAAACACTGTATTTCAATATCCCAAATGCTTTTAAAGCTACAGTAGTTCATACTTAATCAATACATCGCAAATTGGCATGCTTCTCACCAATGAGCCACGTCGTGTGAAAAAGTGTCATATGCCATATGCCCAACGTTGCTCCAGACCAGCCTGACCATCCGCCCAGTCTTGTTAAGAGCAACCCTGTCCTGGCCAGACTGCGCGATTGCACAGGCTGGTCTGGAGCTATGATGGCTGCATATTGCATAAGACCCATTTTTGCATAATGTGGCTCAAATGGCAATGGAGTCATTTACCATCCATGTTTACCATGTTTATCATAAGTCTCTCATGTTTACCAAAAACATTTTATACTCCCGTTGTTCAAAAAACTTCATGTTAAGAACCATATATATAATAATGTACACACTGATAAACTGAACAGGCATTACCAGTTGTCACATACCGAGAACGATTCATACAATTACTGCACCAATTTCAATGCCTTTTGTATTAATTAAAAGTCCATTTCAAGTTATATTTTTTATCAACATACATCTAGACTGCTGCGTTATCACTTTACCAATCAGATATGCACTTCCATGCGGTAGTAGTCCCTTCAGAAATCAAATTAAATTTAAGACCTTTCTTACTAGATTCAAGTTTTAAAGCCTTTATTTCCAACCCAGGATACTGATTAGCAGCAAACACTATAAAACCTGAACAGACTGCGAGTGACTCGCAGGCTGTTCTGGTTTTATGCTGGTTGCATCTATAGCCATTTTCACTTTGCTTCTGAGTGGGAAAGGGTTAATACTTTTCAAAAACCAACTCACTGTTTCCTCAAAGCACTGGATGCAGACTGACTCATGAACCTGTGGCTGTTGAACTCATCCTCAATTTCGAGGCGGCTGTAGTCGTTCACATCATCACAGAATGATGTCATCATCTGCTGGACGCTCCGTAACTCGGGGTAACTCACAAACACCTTGCGGCGGCTCTCCGAGAACACCTCGTTACTCAACCAGTCTCTGTATTCTTCATTATCTGGAGAGAAATACAGGTGCTTTAAGCCCTATCTTCAGATATTTCATGCACATAAATAGATATTGAATATTAAAGCATAATAATCTGGTATTGAACAGTCACAATTTTGATGCTTCAAGAAACCAGTGTCAATATTTACTTATATTAAGATTGAATGTAACGAGAAGGCAACCACAAATAATCTTATACCAGCTTAAAGCTCTTCCGATCTATAATTGATGAATCAATCTCATTTTCGTTGGTTAGTAAAATCAAATAAATGATCATAATATGATAATGTAAATCATTTACATTGTATAGTAAATAAGTGACACTTGTTTGTTTGTTTTGTTAGTTTGATTTTTTGCCATTTTCAAGAGTATTCAAGAAAACTCACAACCTTATAACCAACTCACACTTTGCTAAGTTAGCTGGTGTACCAGTACTTAGAGCACATACCTATGCTAGTAACTCAGACAACTGCCCTACTTGAATTAGAGGAGAATGGCTGTAGAAAGAATTTAACCCTTTGAGCGCTGGAACCGGATTTTGAAGGCCTTTGCAAACAGTTTGGATCCAGATGAGACGCCACAGAACGTGGCGTCTCATCAGGATCCAAACTGTTTGCTATTCTGATAGTATTCTTTGAAAAAAAATCAAAGAAAATGCTAATTTTAGAAATTTAGCAGACAACATTTTAGCAGACGACAAATTTCCCAGCATGCAAAGGGTTAATGACCAATCCTCACACAAGGTATGATAATGTGTCTGGGCCCGGGATCGAACCCGCAATCCTCAGATTTGCAGTCCAGCGCTCTACCAACTGAGCTTGTTGGCCCCTAATTTGTGACATATATACTGTCGATTCATAATTTCATATAACTCATTCATAGCATACTGCTTTCCATAATTTCATAATTCATTTTAACCAACAAATACTATCAATAAATTATTTCAACACCCTAAATTAACTCAATATATGCAGTTAAATCCCTTTCAACACTGACCATACACACTGGGTCCATCCATCAATGGTGGGTACAATTCATCGATAATCGCCATCCAGTCTGCCAGTATGTGCTCTCCAAGCTGCCCCCAAGTCCTGAAGTACTTCACGGGCAGGCCCTTGTTCACAATACGCTGCTTGAGGTCACGAATATTGAGGTCGGCATACTCATCTTTTGGTTTGTGAAGGTCAATAAGACGAGATTTTTCCTCCTCTGAGACTCCTGTTTAAATAATGTGTATACAGACAATAAAAGAAGTAACTTCTTTTTTAACATATGTTAGATAAGCCTTTGTAGTCCTAATATTGTAAATGCCACAAGATGATAACCTGCCTTATATTTCTAAGGTGGGGAGTTTTCATTAACCACGTACAGATTGAGGAACAATCAAACAGACTGGCCAATCTCTATATGCCACTGTAGGTCGCCGTGGCATAGTGGATATGGTGTCTGCCTAACAACCGGGAGGTCACGGGTTCGATCCCAACTGTGGGAGCATTCTTTAGATCTCCCCCATATACAACAAGTATTCGGATTAATAATACATGCATACTAAATGTTCCTTATTAATTACTTGTTGGTTGTAGTAACCTTTATATTTTTAATCCATCTAAATTTAATCTGTGATATGATGATCATAATTGATACATTTGATGTGTTCTGCTTTTAGGTGATACTCAATAATACTGTGATAGTACATGTCTGCAAAGCTACAATGTGATATTAATGTTGTGTTCATTGATCTGAATCTCAGTATTATATTTCATGTATATATTATTATTAAGATAGTATTTATTATTCATGTATTACTAGTGCCTCTCTATGTCGTGCCACCAACAACAAGGACCACAATGGAAATAAGGGATATTGCTCTTTTTTGTGTAATCCTTGGCGTTAGTTTGCATGCCATAGTGCATTCAATGCATGTACTTTTCAATTATGATTGTTTTTTTACTTCATATTGTTTTATGTACATGTTGTTTTAGTGCATTGTGTGTATGTATGCTTTCTCCGAAATAAATCTATCTATCTATCTCTAAGTACTGGTTCAAGTCCCAGGAAACGGACTCGAAAGTGTTTCAAATAAGTAGAAAGTCCTTTAAATGCAATTGAGCTAAAATAAATAGGTTTGAACTTAACTAATTAGTAAATGACAGGGTCAAACAAAATGTATTTATAACATTGTAATACATTTAAGTCTGAAGTTGTTGATATTACATGACATACCTCTACTTGAAACAATGATATATTTTATAAAACAATATTAATGAGGAATATTACCTTTACAAGTTGAAATAAAACATTTAAACCTGTCCCGCTCAGAAGCAAAATGAAAGCGGCTTATGCAACCAGCATAAAACCAGAACAGCCTGCAAGAAGCTTGCAGTCTGTTCAGGTTTCATGCTGTTTGCTGCTCATCAGTATCTTAAGGTTGGGAAATAAGCCTTTAAAACTTGAATCTATTCTGAAAAGTCTTTAATTAAATTTGATTTTCTGAAGGACTACAAATGGGTCTAAATACGGCATATCTGAGTGGTAAAGGTTTAAACACAGTTAAACCTACCCGCCAGCTTATCATCCAGGTGTTCAGGCTGCCTGTAGTAGAAGTGGCAGCGGTGGCTCTCCCCCAGGAAAACGGCCTGTATGATCTCCAGCTCCGTGATGCTAGCGTTCACGTGCACCTCTTTCTGAATCCACTTGTAGCCTGCGCTGGCCGCTATCATGTAGTTCTTGTCAATCCAGTTGATGTCATCGGGCATGCTGTGCAAACTTTCCGGCAATTTCGGGGAATCCAACGCTCTGTACGGCCCGTAAGTCTCGCCCAGTAAGCACAGAAAGAACGGCGCACATTTTCCTATGTAGTCTAAATTCATACGTAACAAATGGCCTTCCTCTGTCTGATGACATTTAGGCTGCCATGGAATATCAAAGGGACTGAACTCTGTACATCTCAGGTGGCATAACTCTGCCAGTTTGGGGAATATTTCCGTTGAAATATACCTTCTCTCTTCATTGAGGTCACATGGTGTGGAGCAGACGTAAGGCGTGACAGCTTTTCGGAGTGTGTATTTTTGCTGGACTGGCTCTAAACCATTTGCGTCTTCATCACTGTCATAGCCTAATTGCACCATTTTGTTTTCGGCAGTGAATTTCTATCCCCTGAGTTTTGGTATTAAAATCATTAGTCTCTCAAGCTGTGTAACCTGTTTACCTGCATACTTCCTTCATTGTCTGAAAAATAATACATACAAGCCCTAAATATTTAAACAAATTAAACATTGGTTAAACTGGCCGAGTCACACATTTCAGCATTGATAAAATTATCATTTTAACCCATTTATGCCCAGTGGACTCTTCCATCCTTCTAAAGAGGATCAATGTATTTCCAAAATTAGGGATGTTAAGTATATTAATTACTTTATTTAGAATATTTCTTACAGAAATTCCTTTAAGCAAACAGCGCAGACCCTGATGAGACGCCGCATCATGCGGCGTTTCAGCTGGGTCTACGCTGTTTGCAAAGGCCTTTTTTCTAGACGCTAGGCATAAATGGGTTAATGATGACAACAGTTTAACTGTGACTTAAATACTAGTAACAAATACCATTCCAAATTTAATTAAATACTTATCGTGTTATTTTACAATTATTTTCGTCAAATGCATGCATAATTCTACAGGCACCTAAACATAATAATTACAAATCAACTGCAGAAAATGTATCCCAAACTTAAACAAACCACTAACATTTAAAAAAAATAGACATGCACTATGTAGCTTACAAATCCGAATTCTATTGAAAGTGTTCTCTAATAGGAAGAAGAATGTTCTCATTGTATCCAATCGGAACATTTAACCAATGAGACATAAGTTGCTTGCTCTGGTCCAAACCAGTGCATAAAAACACATGACATGCAATGAGATTCATACAAACTCCACTTTGAAATACATTAAATTGTACCTCAAGAATTCCGAACTGTCGCAATGCTATAAAATAATCGTTAACATAAGCTCCTGCTTGGCACTGAAGTGTGATTTATTGCTTTTAGATAACCATCAAGAGCGGAGCAATATCAATCAGGGATGTATAAATATGCACATGGGCACAAAACCACACACTGGGCAACCCTTGAGCAAACAACTACTTGTATTAGTTGATATGCATGGTGAAAATCCCAAACAAAAATGTATTGCATGGCTGAAGATGAAGCCTTGTTAGGTTGATAGAGTTTAATGGTCTTTTAAGTAGACCTAATCTGACAAAGATTTACAGGATTTGATCTCCAGTTGTCAATCATGCTTATCCCTTTGAGCGCTGGAACCGGATTTTGAAGGCCTTTGCAAACAGTTTGGATCCAGATGAGACGCCACAGAACGTGGCGTCTCATCAGGATCCAAACTGTTTCCTATTCTGATAGTATTCTTTGAAAAAAAATCAAAGAAAATGCTAATTTTAGAAATTTAGCAGACAACATTTTAGCAGACGACAAATTTCCCAGCATGCAAAGGGTTATACTTCAAACATAGAAATGAGCCTCCCTCTGGGAAAAAAAGTGGTCTAATGCAGTCTTTCAACAACACTTTCCACTTTTATTGTATTTTTCGTTTAAAGCAAGTCTCTTCTTAGCAAAAATCAAGATTAGGTGGGAAGTGTTTTCTCTGATTAGCCTGTGCAGACTGGGATGACACTTTACAAACATGCATTAAACCCCATTTTCCCAGAGTGAGGCTCAAATGCTGAACTCATCTTCCAGAGAAAAAGCTGCTGTCCTGTAAGGAGTACTGATCCAAAACTGAGGCAAATACAATGTTTAAATTTAAAACCATGAACACAAGTTTACATATGTTGTAAAAATGCCTTCACTGCACAGGCTAATCTTGGACGACACTTCATGCACATGCATTAAACCCCTTTTTCACAGAGCACGGCTCATTTGGATTAAAATTTAAACTTTCATATTGAACAACACTTTTAATCACAATGCAACAGCCATTCAATTGTTCAACATCTGAGACAATCAGAAAACCATTCTGTCAGCTGTTGTTCTTATTTGAATATGCGAGTGATAGATATGTCATGCACCAATGCAAATGAAGCCATGGAACATCTTCGGGAATCGATCATAGCTTGAAGCAGAAATATAATTTATTTAGGTCAGGGCCAATCTTAAAATGGAACTGAAACACACAAAAACAAATAATGGAACACAATCAAACAAGAGATGTGTTTGTCAGAAACACAATGCCCCCTATTGCGGGGCTTTGATTTTTTTTTATTTTTTTTACCTTTGACCTTGAAGGATGACCTTGACCGTTCACCACTCAAAATGTGCAGCTCCATGAGGAACACATGCATGCCAAATATCAAGTTGCTATGATCAATATTGCAAAAGTTATGACAAAACTTTACGATTTATTAAAGTTTTGGACAGACAGACAAAATGACGGACGGACAGACGGACGGACGGACGGACGGTCGGACGGACGGACGGACGGACGGACGGACGGACGGACAGACAGACAGACAGACAGACAGACAGACAGACAGACAGACAGACAGACAGGCCAAAAACAAAATACCCCCTTTTTTTAAAAAGGGGGCTAAAAAATTCCAATGGTAGGTATAGTTTAACGGATATATTTTTATATTGAAATCTTGATTGGTAATTTTGAACCATTTCCTCACTTTAACAGTGGTGTAAACAGTATTATACTTTAACAAATCAAGATAACAATTACAATAATAACATCAAACTAAAATAGGTTCAAGCTATTAATGTTATCTGATATACTAATTATAGGCAACCACTACAATGTTACAATGTTCATATTATTATAACGTTATTTGATATGATCTGTAATACCTTATAAACTCATTTAACTGTTTGTTCGTTTAACACGATATCTGCAAATTTAGAAACTGCCCTCATATTTTCAAAAACAACTGACTAAACATTTTGGCTGTGGATTTTGGGTTAAGGCTTTCAATTCAATTATTTGGTGATTGCAAACTAAAGTAAACATTTACATACCAAACATTACAATTTATCCAGATTAGACAGAATGAAAACTAAACATCAAAGATTGGTTTTTCTATCTGAAAAGCAATAGTTTATTCATGGGGTTAAACCTATACCAATCATTTAAATATGCTGGTCAATCAATGATCTTTCAATCAGAATAAAAGGTTATCGAACTGGACCTCCAGATAATCCATGTGAGAAAAATAAATAACAATTTTTTAATTTAAACAAGATTGCATATTTATTCTATCCTTTATTTAAATGGATATATGATATTGACAGCTTTTGAAAGTATATTTACAAAAATATATTTATTTTTTAATAAGTATTTATTAAATTGGTTGCTTAACATTTAGGTATTGTTCTTATAATCACAAAGTTACAAATTAATTTAAAACATTTATTTAAAAAAGTTGCCCTGTGGATATGTAAAAATCCTTATGAATGAAAAGTACAGAAGCATGCTCACAATTAAGACTAAGGTATAATTACATTCTAATTGAAGCGGGCAATTTCCTTTTTTGCCATGCATAATTTCAACTCCCACTTAACATGTGTATCCAAAACTGTTTTTTTGGCATGCATATATTTGTTTTAACAATTTTATTAAAACATGATTGTTACTAGATAAATATTGTGTGAAAAATGCAACGAAGGCTTTTTAAATGTGTGTATTATTTGGAGAAATACCTGTATATATTCACCTTAAAAATAAATACAATTTAAAGAATTATTTTTCAAAATTCAGTGCTATTTTCCTTAATTTGTTTTATTTGATCCATATTATTCAATAATATGGCAACATTCATATACATATGTAGGTCACATATGGTTTGCTCATTATGGTCCGTGGTTACAAAACCCATATGGAACCCAAATGGCAATGTTTTTCTCACTTTTGTGAGAAAGGTGGCGGGCCCTTTAGATGGAAAATTTCAAGACAAAAGGGGATTTTTATTTTTGTTGATAAGCATGATTACATGTTTACATTCTATTTTGTTATAAAACATCAATCAAACACTTTTCTAGAAATGGTAAATTATATTACGCCCAAACTTAGTTGGATGAAAATAGATAAGAACATGTACTAAAAAGCCTCTTACTTTGCCATTGTTTGGCAAAATGTAGTAGATTTTTCTAAATGAAGCTTAAATTGATAGGGTGATGTTTAAGTCATTATAAGGAAAAAAAGTTAGATCTATACCTTTAGAGTAGGGATGAATTTCATTTCGGTCCCAAATAAGCCATTTAATAATCACTGAATAACAGGGTACACATTATGGGACCCACATATATTGCTTGCTGGGAATACCCTGAAAAGTTATGACACTGAAATAACATAATAACAAGAGTTCCGCGGTCGGAGATGACCGCATTGAAGCCGGATTTTTGATTTAAATGACAGGAAAGTACCTTTCGTGTTTTTGTCAATGCAATACTTAAATTACTGAAATATTGTTCAAAGGTCAAAATGAAATGTAAGTACTTTTCAAGGCATGAGCAAACCTTGTGTTATGTTTTGAATGCATGCATATACATGAACAACAATAACATTTAAGGTCACAAATATGAACTTGAATTGACAATTAGGAAAGTTTGATCTCAATTTTTTTATTAGCAAATTAGTAACATATTGTTTGAAGTTTCCATCAATTTCATTATCAAATGTAAGAAAATAAACTTAGATGANAGCATTATTTAACATTTATGATCCACTATTTCTGATGATCTTTGGATGTTAAAAAAAATAAATTGATTAAATGGTAAACACAAAATGATTGAATTTTAGAAATGCCTCTTAAGTTTCTTTTTGTGAACAACATTTAAAATGTTTGTATATTTGATTGCATTACTGTATTAACAATCACAGTATTCACATTCATAAGTTGAAATTTTCGTTAGCTGGACTGTATTCATTACCTAATTTCTATTTTCATGATCTGTTTTTCAACAGCCAAGAGCTGTTGAGGTAGTTCATAGTCACACAATGTCAATCATTGAAGAGAAAATTTCACTCAGTAACAACTGGAGCTTTTTTACCCATAACTACGGACCACTATTGCCACGGGCAAAACAAACAAGAAAACCATATGTGGATCATTGGGGATGAAGTGTCTTGCGCAGATACACTTTATGTTTGTGAGGTATCATAAAGCATAGTCAAATAGAGTTACTCCAGACAGGCCTATATTATGAAAAAAAATAATAAAACAATTCAAGGGTAAACAAAGCTGACACCCTAAAAATTCTTTCAAAATCAAATGGGCCAGCGTTGTTTGTACCCAGGGATTAAATGTGTTTTTGCAAAATAGTGAAGATCGGGATAACAACCATTCAGAAGGTACAGAGATTCAACAAGCACAAATTTTGCGTCAAATATGCGTACCACGTGAAATGCACATTCATCAGTAACAAAACCTACTAAGGACATTATGAAGAATGTGTAAATGGAAATGTATGAGTATGGTGTGTGCAGATCAGTACTTCTTAGAGGGTAACAAGCATCTTCATCAATATCCAGAGCTTGTTTTCATCATTTCTGCACTTATCAATTTAAATAGACATTATTTAACATTTATGATCACTTTTTCTGATCTTTGGATATAAAGATCCTGTTAAAGAAATTAAATTAACTTTATGGTAAAAAACAGAATGATTGGATTTAAGAAATGTCTCTCTAGTTTCTTATTGTGAAAAACAAATGAATGTTTGTATATTTGATTGCCTTATTACATAAACAATCACAGTATTTACAGAAAATGTTTACTTCCACTTGACAAAATCATTCTGCAATCATAGTTGTTTGTACCCAGGAATAAGATTAGTTTTTACAAAATAGCGAATATTCGGATTAAAATCATTCACAAAGATCAGAGATTCAACAAACACAAAATTTGCGTCAAAAAACATAACCCAACACACATAAATAACACATACCATTTTTAACACTTGCTGTGAGAAGTTATGGTTGATGAAGGTGGCCTCCAGGCCTAGGTTCCGTGGTGAGTTGATACTTCCAGTATCGTCCTGTGGAGGCTCAATGGCCGTCTCGCTGACGGTAAGGAGGTCAAACTCGGAGTCATCTCGTTTGTCGAAAAATAGTTTTTTGCCGACCCGTTGTACGATGATGTCCCAGGAGTAGACGGAGCGCGTACAGCACATCAGAGTGGCCAGGATGGCGTCTGTGGCGAACACGTTGCCCGTCGACTTGGCCAGCTGAATTATAACAGCCTCGTTCTATGGAAACTGGGCCTAATGCATGTGCGTAAAGTGTCGTCCCAGATAAGCCTTTGTGGACACACAGACTAAACAGGGACGACACTTCTGCTTTTATGGTATGTTGCGTTAAAGAAAGCCTCTTCTTAATGAAAATTCAATTAAGGCAGAAAGTGCAGTCCGCACAGGCTTATCTGGGACGACACTTTACAAAAATGCATTAAGCCCAGTTTTCCAAGTAGGAGAGTCATATGTACAAGATTATAATCTATTAAAGGTATTGAAATCCCTTATACTGTACTATTTTAGGGCCCTCTTAGCCGGATAATAAAGTAATATATTCACTCCAGCCATATTTTAAATTTTCACAATTGAGACACCTATGTTATTGGTATTACGTTTGGCTTGCTTTAAAAGATCTAGTGCCCATGTGCAGCGATTTTTATCCTAGACAAAATAACCATGTTGTATTCCCAAATAACCATGTTGTATTTTCCAAATAACCACGTTGTATTCCCAAATAACCATGTTGTATTCCCAAATAACCATGTTGTATTCCCAAATAAACATGTTGTATTCCCAAATAACCATGTTGTATTACCAAATAACCATGTTGTTTTCCCAAATAACCATGTTGTATTCCCAAATAACCATGTTGTATTTTCCAAATAATCATGTTGTATTTTCAAATAACCATGTTATATTTTCCAAATAACCATGTTGTATTCCAAAATAACAATATTGTATTTTCCAAATAACCATGTTGTATTCCCAAATAACCATGTTGTATTCCCNTTTGTATAGTTACTAATAATGGCGTCCGCGTGTTTACGAAATTCGAAACACATTCATCTTTAATAATGGTGTCTTGTTGGATTATTACTGGATTTTATTTTATTTTTTTGGCATGCCCAGTAGCACACTGCGGTGTTGCGCGGTGGTCCCTGAAAAGGATGGAAATTGTCTGCATTTACCGACTAGGCTAAAGTAATACACGCCGTGGATATTAGCGAACTCGGCAGAACGCTGAGCGTTTTAGCAAGTTTACCTCGCTTTCCACCTCCGCGGAAGCACTCGCCAGCAGGAAAAAAACGTGGAGGGAGCGAGTTTTTTGGGGAAAACGCGAGGACTGTACTGTAGTTTTTATTCCTAATTCTTGTGCGCCCGCGGACCCATATACGGAAAACGGATGGGGACAAATCTTTTTTTTTTGCGCCAATGACGCAAGGGTGCATCCACGGCAGAACACTGATATAGCTATAATTATTTTTTGTTTATTTAAGTAATAAATGGTAAACAATTTGAAAACAATAAACCAATAACAACTTAATTAATTTGCAATTTGTTACATCAGAAACATTTAGAAGGATGAATGTGGGCTATTTCACAAGAAATATTGGTTTTGCTTATTTAATCTGCATTTGGAAAATATGGTGTACTTTAGTTGCTTCATTAAATACTCGACTATCACCCGCGAAGTTAATGAAATAGGAAAAAGAAACACTAACCTAGATTCAGTAGCATTTTCACATGATCAAACAATACAATTCCTTTTGCTATAGGTCCTTGGCCAATAGTGAATACTTTGTGAGTATTTTCAGACAACAGTGTTNCAAGTCACCAGGGGGTGACTAGAAGCCGATTCATGTCACCCTGGGGTGACTTCAAGCCGACACTAGTCGCCGACACTAGTCGCCGACACTAGTCGCCGACACAAGTCACCCCGGCTAGTCACCCCCGGGTGACTAGAATCGACTTCATGTCACCCCAGGGTGACATGAATCGGCTTGAAGTCACCCCAGGGAGACATGAATTGGCTTCTAGTCTAGCTATGCTCATTGGGTCATTGTCGACCTGAAATGGCTTGTAGTCACCCTAGGCCAGGTGACTTCAAGCCGATTCATGTCACCCTTGGGTGACTTCAAGCCGATTCATGTCAACATGAGGTGACTAGAATCGGCTTTATGTCACCCCAGGGTGACATGAATCTGCTTGAAGTCACCCTAGGGTGACAAGAATCGGCTTCTAGTCACCCCCGGGTGACTTCAAACCATTTCACATTTTCAGGTCGACAATGAGTGAATGACCAAATGAGCGTTATAAACCTGTTCAATCATTAACATTTATGCAAAGTTGTCAATCAAGTATTGGTATTGGAGGCAATATTAACTGCTTAAAAGAAAACATGTTATACCACAATTAGCTCATGAGCTTAATGAAAATGTACACCCTGTCTGTTGTTTTTTCATTAAATCAACGAAAATCCATTCATCTCCATGAAAACTTGTAAACTTCCGTCTGTGAAAATTAATTTTGTTGTACGTTTCGCATAAAATTGTCGAGGGTAACAATACACTAAACACCAAACCAAATATTCAGCTCCGAAACCACAAATTTAAGCCATTGTAAATTTCTGATTCTATAAATTTATACCATTTTTACATTTGAATTTGCAAAAAATATGTAAAGTTACACCAATTGATTTAACTCAGTTTGTTATTAGTGCATATTGTCGTTTTAAATCAGTGTATTGAAACCTTCATTGAAGGCTCTCATTCTTCTGCCTCGATTTCGCGACACCGCGAAATGTCAAAATAACGTCAAAAATGGAAAAACATGGATCGAAGAAAAAAGTTCCTAAGCTCATTGATCAGTTTTGCTCAGTAACAGGTATATAACTTTTCATAAAAGTACATTTGTATCTATTATTCATTTGTTATATTCTGAATACACATTTTGTTTTGCATTCATTTTCTTTTCGGATATAGATTTTATTTCGGATACATATTTCGGTTACACATTTCTGAATTTTCTTACGACAATTCAATACAATATTTATATAAACAATCTAAGCCACCGGTCCAAAAAACAGCAGTCATTATGAAAGTATCAAATTTATCCATATTCCGTACATTTTATTGGTCCTCTTCATAACATTTCCACATAAATTGCAAAGTGAAGCAGACGAATGCACTGTCCTTTTTTCCTATAGTTTCATCCATTCCTATACATTCGGCCACCCCCTTATTTTTGCAATTATGACATATTTCTGATAAAATTTTAGTTATTTATCCTTATTTAGAACATTCTTTCACATTGAATTTGATGTTGTATTTTGGTTAAAAACATGTGAATTTTAGATTTTCTTTGGAAAAAATTAAATTTAGGTTAACATAAATTTTAGCAAAATTTGCTACACATTTTGTAAAAATGCCAATAATTATGTGCGACCCTGCACTATTTGGAATTTTGATCTGACCCCTTGGTCAAAAGTAATGGGGGTTGGGTCGGGGCCGGGTCACAGATTTTCACTCATTTTTTAATGTTATTTTACATTAACTTCTTCATTTCTACACTGATTCACTTCAAATTGATACTGGACCTCTCTTATGACAATATGGTCAATCTCAACCATGCATGGCCCCATTCCCAACCCTGGGGCGCCCCGCCTACATAGGCCATACCCACCCAAAATTGCCTTTTACTATAATTTCTTCATTTCTACACGGATTCACTTCAAATTGATACTGAACTTCTCTTATGACAATACGGTCAATCTCAACTATGCATGGCCCCATTACCAACCCTGGGGGCGCCCCGCCCACATAGACCACACCCACCCAAAATTGCCTTTTACTATAATTTCTTCATTTCTACACCAATTCACTTCAAATTGATACTGAACTTCTCTTATGACAATTCGGTCAATCTCAACTATGCATGGCCCCATTACCAACCCTGGGGCGCCCCGCCCACATAGGTCACACCCACCCAAAATTGTATTTTACTATAACTTCTTCATTTCTACACCAATTCACTTCTAATTGATACTGAACTTCACTTATGACAATACGGTCAATCTCAACCATGCATGGCCCCATTCCCAACCCTGGGGCGCCCCGCCCACATAGGC
>VMBQ01001229.1:2800-31149 GCA_007657795.1 Dreissena rostriformis
CCGCCCCATAAACTTTGAAAAAGGTCAGGAATGAAGACAAATTAAACATGATAGCGGCGAGTTTGGCTCAATATTTGTGTCATGATTTAGATCTACCGTATAGACTGTTTGTCAATACAATATTTTATATTTAAGTCTGCAAGACTTGACACACTTTGCCTCTCAAAAACACTTACGTCCGTGGAAAGATTATGTTTAAATCTTGGCGCGTACAAAACAGGATGTATGTACTAAATCTCTAAATAAATATTTTCCATTTGTTTTAACGACAAATGCTAATATTTGAAAACCACTGGTCTGTACATTTTGCGTGTGGAATGTATTGATATGATGGATTATCCATTGCAATAAATACATACAAATTCGATTTTATAATGAAGTTAGTTTTATAGAGTATCCTAGGAAGAATATAATTCGGACTTCAATGTCCGAATGTTGGGTTATTTGCATAAATCAAAATTTATTGTCAGTTGATGAATTAACATCTTAAAAAAAGGTACAGGCACTCAGTCCCTTGAATGGTGGGTATTAAGGAGTTCAAAGTTGCCTCGTGTGCATTTTATTGTAAAAAATGACATTAATAAGTAACCAATTTGAACTTGTTCGCAGTTTGTTAATTGGATAATTCTTCTTGAATGCTTTGAGCTTTTATGAATATATGTGCAGCGACCGGGATGGTCAGTAGCTGGGAGTTGGATTATTGCATCCTCTACAAGATACTCACCCTGCTGACGCTAAAGGAACACGAGAGCAAGAACGCTTCCAAGGAAGCCACACAGGCGCAACAAGAGGAACAATCAGTGAACAACACAGTCTCCAAGACAAAATTGGAGAGACTCGCAAAAATTCTAATTTCTTTCTTGACTTCTTTTTTGATCATGGCTATGTTAGCTGGGTCTATCAGGAATGCAAGTATGTTTGTTGTGAGGAAACCCATACCAAAGATTTGAGCCTTGCTCTGGGAAAACAGGGCTTCATGCATGTGCCTAGTGTCTTCCAGGTGCGGACTGCACAGGCTAATCTGAGACGACACTTTATGCACATGCATTACACCCCCTTTTCACATAGCGAGTCTCATTTGTTAAGTACTTAAATAAACAGGTTTAAAACTGATGTATCATATACATGTATGTTAATTACCCAGACCTAAAACTGATATATCTGATATATACATCAACCAGAACTCATACGAAGATCCCGTTCTAAATCATTCTAAATCTTGTAAGTTGTTATCAAGATGAAAAATCGGTAGTTAAAACGACACACTATCATGTTACAAGCTAATGACTTTATAATCAAATTTAAGGGTCAGATACATATGAAAGCGTATCAATTACTTTTTCAAAACTCAAACTTGAAGTGGGAAGAATTCTGAATGGAAATGGAATTATCCTATTCAATAACACACAAGATGATTATGGTTCAGTTCATTGGTCTAGAAGCACATGATTTGTGTATGAACTGACAGACGTAATTGTCTGTCGACACATTTTTTTTTCTATGTAAAACATTCAAACTTGTATGAATTGTTTGTTATGCAATTTTTATTTTCTTACATTGAAACTCTATGCCCGTTTTTTAACTTTCTATAATATGATAATTACTACATGCTGCATATAAAATTACATGCTGCATATAACAGCAAGCAGTATCTGGGGGATATTTGTCACTACTTTTATAAGCTATAGTGTTTCTTAACCCTTTGCATGCTGGGAAATTTGTCGTCTGCAAAAATGTTGTCTGCTGAATTTCTAAAATTAGCATTTTCTTCTATATTTATGCCCCCTTCGAAGAAGAGGGGGTATATTGCTTTGCACATGTCGGTCTGTCGGTATGTCGGTCCGTCCACCAGATGGTTTCCGGATGATAACTCAAGAACGCTTAGGCCTAGGATCATGAAACTTCATAGGAACATTGATCATGACTCGCAGATGACCCCTATTTATTTTGAGGTCACTAAGTCAAAGGTCAAGGTCACAGTTACTGGAAATAGGAAAATGGTTTCCGGATGATAACTCAAGAACGCTTAAGCCTGGGATCATGAAATTTCATAGGGACATTGGTCATGACCGGCAGATAACCCCTATTGATTTTCAGGTCACTAGGTTAAAGGTCAAGGTCACAGTGACCTGAAGCTGTAAAATGGTTGACTGGAAATAGTGAAATGATTTCCGGATGATAACTCAAGAACGCTTACGCCTGGGATCATGAAACTTCATAGGGACATTGGTCATGACTGGTAGATGACCCCTATTGATTTTGAGGTCACTAGGTCAAAGGTCACAGGTCAAGGTCACAGTGACTGGAAATAGGAAAATGGTTTCCGGATGATAACTCAAGAACGCTTAGGCCTGGGATCACAAAACTTCATAGGGACATTGGTCATGACCGGCAGATGACCCCTATTGATTTTCAGGTCACTAGGTCAAAGGTCAAGGTCACAGTGACTTAGAGAAGTAAAATGGTTGACTGGAACTAGGAAAATGATTTCCGGATGATAACTCAAGAACGCTTACGCCTGGGATCATGAAACTTCATAGGGACATTGGTCATGACTGGTAGATGACCCCTATTGATTTTGAGGTCACTAGGTCAAAGGTCAAGGTCACAGTGACTGGAAATAGGAAAATGGTTTCCGGATGATAACTCAAGAACGCTTACGCCTGGGATCATGAAACTTCATAGGGACATTGGTCATGACCGGCAGATGACCCCTATTGATTTTCAGGTCACTAGGTCAAAGGTCAAGGTCACAGTGACCTGAAGCAGTAAAATGGTTTACTGGAAATAGGAAAATGGTTTCCGGATGATAACTCAAGAACGCTTACGCCTGGGATCATGAAACTTCATAGGGACATTGGTCATGACCGGCAGATGACCCCTATTGATTTTCAGGTCACTAGGTCAAAGGTCAAGGTCACAGTGACCTGAAGCAGTAAAATGGTTTCCGGATGATAACTCAAGAACGCTTAGGCCTGGGATCACGAAACTTCATAGGGACATTGGTCATGACCGGCAGATGACCCCTATTGATTTTCAGGTCACTAGGTCAAAGGTCAAGGTCACAGTGACCTGAAGCAGTAAAATGGTTTCCGGATGATAACTCAAGAACGCTTAGGCCTGGGATCACGAAACTTCATAGGGACATTGGTCATGACCGGCAGATGACCCCTATTGATTTTCAGGTCACTAGGTCAAAGGTCAAGGTCACAGTGACCTGAAGCAGTAAAATGGTTTCCGGATGATAACTCAAGAACGCTTAGGCCTGGGATCACGAAACTTCATAGGGACATTGGTCATGACCGGCAGATGACCCCTATTGATTTTCAGGTCACTAGGTCAAAGGTCAAGGTCACAGTGACCTGAAGCAGTAAAATGGTTTCCGGATGATAACTCAAGAACGCTTAGGCCTGGGATCACGAAACTTCATAGGGACATTGGTCATGACCGGCAGATGACCCCTATTGATTTTCAGGTCACTAGGTCAAAGGTCAAGGTCACAGTGACCTGAAGCAGTAAAATGGTTTCCGGATGATAACTCAAGAACGCTTAGGCCTGGGATCACGAAACTTCATAGGGACATTGGTCATGACCGGCAGATGACCCCTATTGATTTTCAGGTCACTAGGTCAAAGGTCAAGGTCACAGTGACCTGAAGCAGTAAAATGGTTTCCGGATGATAACTCAAGAACGCTTAGGCCTGGGATCACGAAACTTCATAGGGACATTGGTCATGACCGGCAGATGACCCCTATTGATTTTCAGGTCACTAGGTCAAAGGTCAAGGTCACAGTGACCTGAAGCAGTAAAATGGTTTCCGGATGATAACTCAAGAACGCTTAGGCCTGGGATCACGAAACTTCATAGGGACATTGGTCATGACCGGCAGATGACCCCTATTGATTTTCAGGTCACTAGGTCAAAGGTCAAGGTCACAGTGACCTGAAGCAGTAAAATGGTTTCCGGATGATAACTCAAGAACGCTTAGGCCTGGGATCACGAAACTTCATAGGGACATTGGTCATGACCGGCAGATGACCCCTATTGATTTTCAGGTCACTAGGTCAAAGTTCAAGGTCACAGTGACTGGAAATAGGGAAATGGTTTCCGGATGATAACTCAAGAACGCTTACGCCTGGGATCATGAAACTTCATAGGGACATTGGTCATGACCAGCAGATGACCCCTATTGATTTTCAGGTCACTAGGTCAAAGGTCAAGGTCACAGTGACCTAAGTGTAAAATGGTTTCCGGATGATAACTCAAGAACGCTTAGGCCTGGGATCACGAAACTTCATAGGGACATTGGTCATGACCGGCAGGTGACCCCTATTGATTTTCAGGTCACTAGGTCAAAGGTCAAGGTCACGGTGACTCAACACAGTAAAATGGTTTTCGGACATCACCACCACCACCACCACAACCACCACCACCACCACCGTTCACAGTGACAAAAAATGTATTCATACAATGGCTGCCACTACAACTGACAGCCCATATGGGGGGCATGCATGTTTTACAAACAGCCCTTGTTTTTCAAAGAATACTATCAGAATAGCAAACAGTTTGGATCCTGATGAGACACCACGTTCTGTGGCGTCTCATCTGGATCCAAACTGTTTGCAAAGGCCTTCAAAATTCGGTTCCAGCACTGAAAGAGTTAACCTAGTACATAATTATGTATTTAATATAAAAAGTACATTTTTAAAACTTATAAATATATCATTCTGATAAAATAAAACAATGATGCCTAGACATGGTATAAGGTAAAATGGACCGCGGCCAACAGCCATTAAATTATAATCTGGGGTGGTCTTGAAACATCCCTTTATTGCGGAGACATCCCTAAATACTCCACCGCCCTACGTGTCATTAATGTAAGCCAATAATCTGTGAAACTCGTGTTAGTTCTTGCCATGCGCGGCTCACTTGGATCACACATAATTGATAAGAGGGTTCGGAACTTGATTGCCGGAGTTATTTTATTAACATTCAGCATGGTGTCCGCTCCATAATCCAAGTAGTTTTCATCCGATCTTCACCAAACTTGGTCAGAAGTTGTATCTAGATGAAGTTCAAACATGGGCCTTGCTGGGTCAAAAACTAGTTCAAGGGGTCACTTAGTGCGTTTTAAACATTGAGCATGGTGTCTGCTGTTTTTTTGTAAAGACAACATGCAAAATATTCTGTGTCAATGCGGCATGTGGGGGTAGTCCTCACGTCTGTGACAAAGCTCTAGTTAAAGTTTGGACACATTTTGAATGTAGCTGCAATTTCCGACCTTTTTTGCTTTCTTTTTTACAGATGGGCGTTCAATTTTGCTGTGGGGGGAAGCTGAAGTCCAGAATGGTCATCACCAACCAAACTCACATGCGCAGGGAGGGGGGATTAAATCAAGTAAGCCTTTTTTTTGTTAATCCCCAATAACATAAAATTTGAGCAAATTGTGTTCTTAAGGACCTACATAATGTTTGACTGGATCAGATTATTGCTTCAGTTTTGGATATTGATAATTCTTGGCAATTCTTATTCCAATTAAGTCATTATAAATTCAGAGTGACAATGGTTGTTGGTAAATATAAGTATTTATTGTTTATTGACAAAATATGGATGATGGAGTCATTTTGTTTCAACCAGTTTCAACACTCCTGCCTTTCAGTCTCTGAGCATACTCACATTTCCAAACCCTCTCCATCAATGACAAGCCAGTGGCAATCACGATGTTATTACTTTTTGAGACATGGAATCGCAGCGGTGTTTTGAGCCGAATATTTCCGAATCTGTTACCACCTGCACTTTAAAATCTGATATTATACTCTTCACAATGTCTTTTCCCGACGGTTTGGGTCTCGTAACAAATTGTAAAATATTGGGCGCGCACGCCGTCTATGAAAGTTTCCTAATCCGTCCGTGTTTAACAGAGAACATTTTCCCGAACTTATATCGGCGGAAGTAACTTTTTATATTGACACCGGCCCAAAACGGTGTCTATATAAACTAACTAAAAATATTACGGCTGCACTAAAGGTTACAATACACCACTTATAATTAAACGCGGTACGGCGGAAAACGGAACAACTAAAACGACGAAGAAACGATTTCAATTTGTTTTCCATTTTCATAATCGTTTTCTGTATGATTGATTTTTAATTTCAATTCTTTTTCTGTCAAATACAAAGCGTAAAAACGATAAAACAAATCTTATCTGTTGCCCTGATGGAAGGAGAGACGATGGACAAGTTCAAGTGTGACTTGGCAGGGTTGCAATGAGACAAACGTGAGACTCAACGTCTGTATGTTTGAACTTGTACAATTGTATCAGTGGTTTAGCAAAGAATGATTAGGAGTAATTGTATTTATGCACAAAAGTATTTTCTACAAGACCAATTACAAATATGAACCACATATTCATTGTTTTTGTTTGTATTTTGTTTTACACTCAAGTAAATAATTCAGTGTACACACACCAATCATTATACTCAAAATTGGCCCAATAATCGCCCTCAAATGTAAAATTTGCTAACAACATGAAAATACCCGGGTATAGTTTGAGGGCACCCATTCCAAATATATCCCGTCTAGGATCGACATCCCTTCAAAAAAATACTGCGCACCCTAAACATGATGATTAGAGCTATTTTGTTCAGTGGTTTTTCAAGTGTGTATTGAAAACGCTTGAGTAGTGTTATTTATTGCATATGTTTTAAATTGTTTTTTCGCGAATAACTCGTGAAAATCTCGGTCTTGAGCAAGTGTGCAAATAACCGGTTATTGGCACACTGTGCCAAAATCGGTTATTTGCAAACTTCCGGTTATCTCGCACCTGTTGTCCAGTAACAGCTGATCATCGGCACGCGTTGACGTTACGTAATTGGCGACCGGAGCTTCAAAATTAAATGGCTTCTGCGCGGGTTTTGGAATCGCTATCGAATTGTTAACTAGAATATATTACCAAACCAGCTTTCCGTACTTTTATTTTCATTCAATTGATTACGCAATTTATGACGTATCTATCTTGTATGACGTAATTTCTGTGACGAAACACACCAGTTTGAGCTTGACTCTCTGGATTTTCAACAATTCGGGCGTTGTGATTTATTTAACAGTATCAAATATATTTATTTAAAAAAGCATCAAACGAAAACAAAACGTATTTTGGATTGTGTGTTTGTAATATATAATTGAAAACTTCATGAGGAATGAAAGAAATCACTCCGAGCAGTCATTCGATTTCGTAAAACGTTTCAAAAAGTGTAGTTTGAAATAAAAAAAGATAATGGGGTGGAAAAACAGAAAATGGAAGTGCATATCATTGTAATGGTA
Source organism: Dreissena rostriformis (assembly GCA_007657795.1). Lineage (NCBI taxonomy): Eukaryota > Metazoa > Mollusca > Bivalvia > Myida > Dreissenidae > Dreissena > Dreissena rostriformis. The sequence goes on from VMBQ01001229.1 coordinate 10,124, forward strand.
TAATTATAAGCATTGAATTAAAGATGTCATTGAGGTAAGATTGTCGTTTACACATGATGAACATATGCAATAAACAGGTCTTTATATGGAGAAAGTGTGCCTTTAGTGGTTATTGGCACACTTGGTGTTTATTTGCACTCGGGCTAAAGCCCTCGTGCAAATAACTAACCAAGTGTGCCAATAACCACTAAAGGCACACTTTCTCCATATAATAATCTATACATATATTAGTCGCGCTCTGAGAAAAGGGCGTTTAATGCATAAGCGTAAAGTTTCGTCCCAGATTAGCCTGTGCAGTCTGCACAGGCTAATCTGGGATATTACTTTCCATTTTTTTGTATATTTTGTTTAAAGGAAGACCCTTGACTTGACAAAAATCCAGTTTAAGCGGAAAGATTCATCCCTGATTAGCTGTGCGGACTGCACAGGCTAATCTAGGACGATACTTTACGCACATGCATTAAACCCCCTTTTCCCAGATCGAGGCTCATATGGCTTTTGCTTAACTGCATCTGGTGGGTAATACAGATTAAAACTTCATAATTTTATGGTGCAATACTGTGGTACATTTGATAAATGATTTAACATGTTCAAATACTTAAATTACAGCAGGTTCTTTCAAGCTGGGTTCTTCATAGTGCTATTTTAATTACCTTAAAAACTTATGTTTCTACAACATTAGAAAAAGACATTACAATTTTTCATTATTATTATTATATTATGGCATGTAGTTTTATTGTCGATTTAGTGTAATTTTATTCTTTGACAATATTTTATTATGGCATTGTAATGGGAAGGAAAATTTATGTGCACCATAAAATATGAAACAATTCGGTTAAAAGTTATAAGATATCACAATTTGGGAAATCTTATAACTTTGGTTACATCAATGTTTGGTGTTGAACTTCAAAGTCAACTGTATATTATATCTATCATAAACCGTTAGTAGCAACAATGAAGTATTCTTTATTATTTGCATGATGACAAATAGCTGGTAAATAGAGAATAATAGGTAAGTGTTGATTATAGATCAGGTTTATCATGCAAGGCTTGGGGAAAAAAAAGCACGAGCCTTGACGACTGTTTTTTCGTTTTCGTGCTGAGCATGATAAACCTGATCTATAATCAACACTTACCTAATGTTCTATTTATCCCACTTTTTATTCAGTAACCTTTTTATTTAAACAAAATTAGTTTGACTTGATAATTTTAGCTGGATTTATGACGTCATTTTATAAAAAAATGACGTCATTTTATAAAAAAATGACGTCATTTCGTGCGGTGGTTTATAGCAGAAATTTAATCAATGGGGCTTTAATCAACCGAATTCGCTGTTAAAGTGGGATGCAAATTATTTTCCACTTGTAACCTAGTTCGGATACTAAGAAAGGATATCAATTGATTAAATCCTTACTATTTAAAGTAATTACTATACAGCTGTTGTAAGTATACATAGTTTGTATGTCATGTTTTGGATTGTAGCCTCAGAAGAGACATTTCTAATGTATTCACTTATTATGCCCCCCCTTCGAAGAAGAGGGGGTATATTGCTTTGCTCATGTCGGTCTGTCGGTATGTTGGTCCGTCCACCAGATGGTTTCTGGATGATAACTCAAGAACGCTGAGGCCTAGGATCATGAAACTTCATAGGTACATTGATCATGACTCGCAGATGACCCCTATTGATTTTGAGATCACTAGGTCACAGGTCAAGGTAACAGTTACTGGAAATAGGAAAATGGTTTCCGGATGATAACTCAAGAACGCTTACGCCTGGGATCATGAAACTTNCACCACCACCACCACCACCACCACCACCACCACCACCACCACCACCACCACCACCACCACCACCACCACCACCACCACCACCACCACCACCACCACCACCACCACCACCACCACCACCACCACCACCACCACCACCACCACCACCACCACCACCACCACCACCACCACCACCACCACCACCACCACCACCACCACCACCACCACCACCACCACCACCACCACCACCACCACCACCACCACCACCACCACCACCACCACCACCACCACCACCACCACCACCACCACCACCACCACCACCACCACCACCACCACCACCACCACCACCACCACCACCACCACCACCACCACCACCACCACCACCACCACCACCACCACCACCACCACCACCACCACAGTGACAAAAAATGTATTCACACAATGGCTGCCACTACAACTGACAGCCCATATGGGGGGCATGCATGTTTTACAAACAGCCCTTGTTTAAATATATTAAATGAAATTTGAACCAATTTATTTTTGCTTAATTGAGTCAAAAGCCTTAGCCTTATTGAGACAATCTAAAGTCTGTTTCCTGGGTAGAACTGGGGCCCGTATTCTCCAACCCATGTTTAGACTTAACCCTTTGAGCGCTGGAACCGGATTTTAAAGGCCTTTGCAAACAGTTTGGATCCAGATGAGACGCGACAGAACGTGGCGTCTCATCAGGATCCAAACTGTTTGCTATTCTGATAGTGGTCTTTGAAAAAAAGTGAAGAAAATGATGATCTAAGAAATTCAGCAGACAACATTTTAGCAGACGACAAATTTCCCAGCATGCAAAGGGTTAAGTCAGAAAATAAAGAATATTCTTAAAACTGTAATTTGATAAAAACTACTTGAAAGTCGTTGCAGTTAACACCAATAATTATAACATTCTTTGTTAAAAAACAATATGTTAATAATAAATGCACCATTTTAAGCTTGTTTATATGCAAACTCTGTGGTAATTTTATTGAGTCTTAGTCTATTCTTTATTCTTAAGTCTAAAGAATGGGTTGGTGAATACGGGCCCGTTAATTGGTGACGTAAGGGTAAATCGTGATATTAATGCTCCCAGAGTGTAGATCCAAACCGTGACCTCATGATTGTTAGGAAGACACCATATTCACTATTACACCAAATTTCTTTCCATCACTTTACTGAAGTAATTACTCAGATAGCTTTGTCGATACTGTAAATGCATAAAGGTTCCCGTGGCGTAATGGATATGGTGTCCCCCTTGCGACCGGGTGGATCCCCACTAGAGGAGCGTTCTTTACACCAATACCAACATTAACTGGTATTTGTTGCAGAAACAAAAGTGTGTTGTATGAATGTATCTGCACTGAAAAATGGTGATTTCCCAACAGTTTACATGTCTTGTGTACATGAATGAGTGTTCTGCTGTACAGCAGAAAGTTATTCACAATTGAATAAAACTTTACCGTCCTGAACCGTTCTGAAATTTTATTCTTGTTTTTCATTCATCAACTTTGTATCTGTTTTTTTTTTTAAAAGGAATGAGATCGTATAAACTTGATTTAATCAATTTCTGCTCTCATCTATTTTGTCAAATAGTTTGCATTCAATCTGTACCAAAATTGAGTTATTAAATCTAGATTTTATAAATGTGATCTGAAGGGGTGTACCTTGTTTAGTAATAGCTTAAAAAAAAATATAAGGGAGATAGCGTTCTACAAAAAGCGTGGGATGTAAAACATGCGCATTCAGCTGGCGGTATAGCTCTTGATTTTCTTTATGCTATTTCGGTAGCCTTTGATGTTCCTGTTTTTATTACAGGTGATCAAAATGTTTAATTATAAAGCAGTTCAGGAATGAAATAAGTTTCAACCTATTTATTTTAGCTCTACATGTATTGCATTTAAAGTGCTTTCTACTTATTTGAAATGCTTTCCAATCCGTTTCCTGGGCCTAGAACCTGTACTTGGTGTCTTTGTGCGAGATCTTAAGAATGCTCCCACAGTGGGGGGGGGGATTGAACCGGTGACCTCCCGGTTGCTAAGTGGACACCATATCCATAACACCATGGCGACCTTAATGAAATAGTCCCAGATTTCAGAGGATAAGCTGTCAGACATGGGTGAAAGAAATTGGAGAAGCTGAAATCCATACTGCATCAAAAAAAAATTGTCCGATTGAGAAAAGTACCCGTCCCGGTCCAATTGGGAAAAATTGAGTTGCGAAAAACCTCAAAATTGGGAAAAATCGAGTTGTGAAAACTCTGAAATTGGGAAAATTGTAATTTTTCCGAGATTGGGAAAGTGCCGTTTTCCGGTACTTTACAAAGAAGGAAAAAAATCGCTGGATTACTATACCAGACAATCAGCAAGTTTGGGGAAAAGGAGTTAAAATGTACACCCGGCAAGGGTTAACTTGGTGGTTTGTTTATTGAAGCTAGGGATTTCTTGGGTTCCTCAAAGGGAAGCAAATGGTAATTGCATCATTGGTCCTTCCATCTGTCCTTCTGTTTGTCAGTGTGTTCTGCTTCTTGTGTGGAAATACTGAAGAGATTCAAATGAGATGTCATTTAATGATCAGTAGGTTGTTTTCGGGGTTTTTTGCACTCTGTGTGTCAGTCTGTCTGTCACTCAGTCAGTCTGTCAGTCCGTCACACTTTTCTGGATCCTGCGATAACTTTAAAAGTTCTTCATATTTTTTCATGAAACATGAAACATGGATAGATTGCAATATGGACATTATGCNGACAATGGTGGAGCCGGAAGGGGACATATATTGCTTGGCAATAGTCTTGTTTTCTTCACACAAAAATTTGGTCGAAATTCAGCCCCATTCCCAATATAAAAACCACAGTTATTACACATACATCACAAAATCCACACATAACCGATTAGTTTCTACATGTCTCAGGTGAGCGACTAAGGGCCTTTAGATCTTATTGTTTTTATTTCTATAGCTGTAGCAAAAGATGGGCTACATCCTCTCTGGAAATTTCTTTAAATTCATGCAGTTTTCCCCCAAACTGAATCTTGCACCTAGAAATTTTATTCCCCTCTCAGTATAATCACATGGACAATTTTGGTTTTCAACGCTCTATTTTTTCCGCATATTGAAGGTTTAAGGGCCTCTTCCTTCAAATGCTTAAAAAATAACTTGTTAAGTGTGTTGTGAAATGAAGCATTTATATGTGCCTCGCTATGGGAAAATGGGGTTTAATGCATGTGCGTTAAATGTCGTCACAGATTAGCCTGTGCAGTCTGCAAACACTAATCAGGGACGTCACTTTCCGCCTAAACTGGATTTTCGTCAACAAGAGTCTTCCTTCAAACGCAAGATACAATAAAAGCGGATAGGATCGTCCCTGATTAGCCTGTAAGGACTGCACAGGCTAATCTGGGACAACACTTAATGCACATGCATTAAACCCTCTTTTCAAAGAGTGTGACTTGTATAATTTAACATGCTTATAACCCCCCTCAAGGTGGTCAGCCGGTATAGCTGATGCTGTGTATTGATACATTGTGTTAATCTATTGCAATTCAATAAATAGCAAAACTTATTAATAAAAAAAAATATATAAAAAAATGACATAGTGTTGTTCTTGAAAGGAACATGATTTAGCTTTTAATATCGCAATTTGCTTCATCTTCATCAAAGGAAACTACCAATGCATCATAATTATTGGTGTACAATTAAATGTGTTGTTTTTTAATGTCTTAATGCGAGTAACTTGCAAATTTAATTGTTGATGACAAGATTTAATTGAAAAATGAGTCAAGTTTACTATCATATTCATTAAAAAAAAATCAAGGTTTATATTTAATGAGGATTAATTTGTTATTGATTTATAATCAGTGATAATGAAGGAATATTTTTTGATTTTGAACCTAACTCTTTTCATTAAAATTAATAATAAAAAAGTGGGATATTTAAAGAAGGTACGCTTGTACAGAATAAAAAAGAGTGAACAATGGACGCATCACCATCATACAATACTTTGTGGGTAACCCCCTAAGTATTTGGGAGTGTAGTAATAACCACTTATTTTTCAGTTCAGCATCTTGTACTAATATTCATGGTTTGACCGACCAAAGCTGCTTTAATTGCTGGTCTAATTCAATTGTGTTTGTTTCTTTAACCTTACGGTGTTCATTCAACCATGCAACTTGACTCATTATAATGTTTAAACATACCACTAATGTTCAGGGCTCGTGTTCAAATGTTATTTCCTCTACATGCTTGGCTGGTTACGCTTTAGTGTGCGTTATGTTAGGTGATAAATATTATGTGATTAAATTCAATTTGTGATGGGGTGTGTTAGTGGAAAATTAACGATTTAAACTGGGGAGAAACTGTCATCATTGGAATTTTGAAGGTATACATTTTAATACTTTGACCAGGTAAAAAACATACTGATATTATCCAAATACTGGTATACAATCATATTAACTATTACTGCATACACAATATCAATCATTTGTCTTCTCAACACATGTATTTAATTGTGGTTGAATATACAAAAGAATCTCATTTTATTCTATTACAATATAATATAATTACAAAATAAACAACAAACAATAACTTTTATGACAAGGCTTGACTTGTAATTTTCTTTTTCATTCATTATATCTGTTATTCTATCATTAAAAAATAAATAATTACAATAGTTACTTATTAAAATCCTTTTAATATAGCTAATAGAATGTTGTTGTTTTTTATATAGTTCATTATAAACATCTTAAAGGGACTTGTTCACAGATTTTGGCATGTTTTAAAGTTTGTCATTAAATGCTTTAAATTGATAAATGTAAACATCGGAACTAAAGAGCTCTAGTATAAAACAAGAATGAAATTAAAGAAAGAAAAAAAGTAATCCGCACCTGGGCTCGAAGTACTGACCCTTGGAGTATAAGTCTAGCTCTGAAACCACTCGGCCACCCGTGCCGCTATTGAACAAGATTTATTTTATACTTCATATAAGCAATCCTGGTAATGTCACAAATATAACGAAAACAACAGAACTCTCAAAATAATTCGTTTCGCGTTTGTAACGCTTTATAATTTTCCGATTTTTAAATTGTCAAAAGATGCATGTAATGGATATTTTAGAACATGGTAAATGTTCAGTATTACCGGTCCTGTTTCCATGCAAAAAACGTAACTACACCTAAAATTTGCAAATCTGCAATTTGTTTATTCATTTTTTTCTTTCTATTTATCAAACTGTGAACAGGTCCCTTTGAAGAAAGGTATAAATGACATAACAAATTAAATATAGACCTGGAAAATGGCCAACATCCTGTTATAGAGAAGATTAAGAGTACAGAAAAATAATGTGTCCTACATTTAATATCTTCACCTCCCCGCGAAAATGGCCAACCTCAATATTTACAAGTTTTTAGGAAAAGGAAAAAAAATCATATTTTCTTTAAAAATTACAAAATGAAGCTAAAACTTTGAATGATGACTTTTTAAATGTCCCTACATGTGTCATAATGTTTAAAGTGACGTGTGACTTTTTTTGAGACAAAATGAGAAAATTGTCTAGCTCAAGCTTTGACTCAAGCTTAAAGCGCTTGAGTTAGACAATTTTCTAATTTTTTTTTCATCCTCCACATTTACTTTGGAAATTTTTGCATTTACTTTGGAAATTTTCGCACACATTTACATGGGTATAACTTTGTAAGCCGATTGGATAGGACCTTGGAATTCTTCGCGGGAGAAGCGGGCCGTTTTCACCTTTGCAAAAATGTAAAAACACGTTTTCGCGCCAAAACTGAGATTGGCCATTTTCGCGGTGAGGTGACGATATGTGGATTTTAGTGTATAAAGTTCATGTAACGCTTGCTGACATAGATCTTATACTTGTTAGCACTATTGGCATAAAGCATCATAAACTCATTAAACATATTTATCCTCAATTTAGTGGGTCCATGTAATTCACGTGTTTAATTCATACAATGTTCAGTTCTTTATGTTGGATTCTCTTTAACTGACTTACTCTGAATAGATTACATTAACTTAATCGTAATAGTGTTTTAATACATTAATGCATAAAGTTCTGAAAAGTTTGGATATATTACAGCAATACAAGGAAGACTTTGAGTGTTTAATGATATCGGGTATATATATACATGTGAGCTATCAAGTGCAAACTGATTACCTACCTATCCAGGGTGTATGTAGCATGTAACATTGTTTACTGGTTGAAGGTTGCTGTCATTCACATTGACAATGACTGTTGTGTTATACTGACTCACACAATTCTCACTTTGATATGTACAAATGTATAGAATATAGACATCAAAATTGTTTTATCATTATTATGATCAGTATTATTATCAGTATTATTATCATTATCAATTATCATTATGTGTATTATTATTATCAGTATTTTTAGTATTACTTTTATTATTACAATGTTTACATGGTATACACAATGTCATGTTCTTAATTTATTTATTGCAGGGTATGTATAGCACATTTGGTTCTGTTACAGTACAAGACATTTTATCTTGAATTTGATGTAGAGGGAGTTCTTTAAAATCTGAATTGTATGCAGAATATAAATTGCGTCTGTTTATAACTTATTTATATGCCCCATATATAAGTAATGAATGATTATCTATGAACAACAAAATAGGAAAAATATTGCTATGACTTAATGTGGTTTAGGACAAAATTATGCCTTTTCTGATTACCTCCCACTCAGAAGTGAAGTAAAAATGGCTTATGCAAACAGCATAAAACCAGAACAGCCTGGGAGTAACTCGCAGTCTGTTCAGGTTTTATGCTGTTTGCTGCTCATCAGTACCTTATGGTTTGAAATGAAGCCTCTAAGACTGGAATCACGTAAGAAAGGTCTTGAATTGAATTTGATTTTCCAAGGGACTGCAAACGTGTGAAAGTGTGTTTCTGCGTAGTATTAAAAGGGTTAAAAGGTGTAAAAGATATAACAGTGGTCTCGCTGGTAGTAATGAATAGACAGATGTGCGCGAAACAATTGTATCTGATAATCATTACTATTTTAGAGACAACAGTATCACACTCGACCGTGCCATGTAATCGGACATTCACTTTCCTGCCTCACGTTAACCCTTTTAGCGCTTGAATCGAATTTTGAAGGCCTTTGCAAACAGTTTGGATCCAGATGAGACGCCACAGAACGTGGCGTCTCATCAGGATCCAAACTGTTTGCTATTCTGATAGTATTCTTTGGAAAAAAAATCGAAGAAAATGCTGATTTTAGAAATTCAGAAGACGACTTTTTAGCAGACGACAAATATCCCAGCATGCAAAGGGTAAAGATACAATAGTATCACACTGGACCATGCCATGTAATCAGACATTCACTTTCCTGCCTCACTATAACCCTTTGCATGCTGGGATATTTGTCGTCTGCTATCAGAATAGCAAACAGTTTGGATCGTGATGAGATGCCACGTTCTGTGGCGTCTCATCTGGATCCAAACTGTTTGCAAAGGCCTTCAAAATTTGATTCCAGCACTGAAAGAGTTAAAGCAACAAAACTCAGCCATGTTACACACAGTTTTCCTGATTCCATCACCATCATTGGCCATGCAATTTACCTGCCATTTTTGATGGCATCGGGGTTTACTCTTTCAGTGCTGGAACCGAATTTTGAAGACCTTTGCAAACAGTTTGGATCCAGATGAGACGCCACGTTTTGAGGCGTCTCATCAGGATCCAAACTGTTTGCTATTCTGATAGTATTCTTTGGAAAAAAAATCAAAGAAAATGCTAAATTAAGAAATTCAGCAGACGACAAATTTTCCAACATGCAAAGGGTTCAGAGACCATAAATAGCTGCTGTTACCTCCATCAGGTATTGGCATTGAAAGGGAAAAGAGAAACCAAAATTGATAAATTGATTGAAAACCTTCCACAGTTTTGAATTGCCCATGTCGGTACCAGAATGTGACGGGTACTGATTGTAGCGAACATGTTCAGTGCAGCAAGAGGCTGTCGGTTTGGGAATAAAAAAAGGGTCATTTTAGGTCAGTCATTATTTAAATAACATCTTTTTCTGCTGGTGTATATTTAATGAAAATCTTTCAGTGTTGAACCCAAAATGCAGGTTAATGAGTGATGATTTTGTTGATCTGAATAATGGTTTAATGAATGCTAAAAGTTTTTAAATATGTGCTTAAATGGCAAATTCTCTCTTGTGTTTGGATTGTTATGGTAATATTCATGTTAGTATTCTTGACTTTGAGGATATTATAATACAAGAAAAATTTGGATGGGTATTAAATATATAGGACGAATGTGTTGAGTTCTTAACCCTTTGAGTGCTGGAACCGGATTTTGAAGGCCTTTGCAAACAGTTTGGATCCAGATGAGACGCCACAGAACGTGGCGTCTCATCAGGATCCAAACTGTTTGCTATTCTGATAGTATTCTTTGAAAAAAAATGAAGAAAATGCTGATTTTAGAAATTCAGCAGACGACATTTTAGCAGACGACAAATTACCCAGCATGCAAAGGGATAAGGTCGCTCTGGGAAAATCAAGCTTAATTCATGTAGGTAAAGTATTGTCCCACATAAGCCTGTGAAGTCCGCACTTTCGTGGATGAAAAATTCCATTAAATCCGAAAGTGTCGTACCTGATAAGCCTGTGTGGATCTGCAATAGGTCTGTTTTCAACGTCTTGTAGATTTATTTGATTTTTTGTGAAAATATGTTTGGAGTTGACTTGGAAATTATCAAAAATAATTGTTTAAGCTTTGACCACTCAATGTGGCACTGCACAAACTTGCATCTAATAAAGAAGAATATTTGATGGTCACGTAGTATGAATGATGATAGTTGATTGGGTGATATATACATGTATATAATTATGTATTGTATAATGTCTCTTTCTGTGCTGTATGCTAAATGAAATCCACATTCCCTACTAAAGTTATATTTCTTTACAAAACCATAATTATGAACTCTGTATACAATGTACTTTTCCCATCTACAATAGTACTCTTAATTACCTTGCATTTTCGAAATCTTGGTTAATTAAACAGCTGACTATAATGCAAACTGAAAGATACTGCATGCAGGAAAGAAAAGGCTGCACAAACAACCACATTGTTAACCCCTCTGTGGACTTCTGTTCTATTTAAGTTGCACTTTTACTGGTCATAAACCTATTAAAGATTTTCTAAATAAGACTTTAAGTTGAGCATCCAGAAACAAACACAAACAAAATAAATCTAAAATAGTTAAAATTTTAATAGGCTGAAATATAATTTGATGCCTTTGGGTCCATACATATTTTATCTTGCAATCTTACTTTTTAATGTGCGAATGTGTTTGGATTTAAATTGCCATGCTCTTTGTATAAAGGTTAACCCTTTGAGTGCTGGAACCGGATTTTGAAGGCCTTTGCAAACAGTTTGGATCCAGATGAGACGACACAAAACGTGGCCTCTGACATCAGGATCCAAACTGTTTGCTATTCTGATAGTATTCTTTGATTTTTTTTTGAAGAAAATGCTAATTTTAGAAATACAGCAGACAACATTTTAGCAGACGACAAATTTCCCAGCATGCAAAGGGTTAAGATCACAGTTCACAATGGGTTATAACCTTACATGGAACAAAACGTTGTCCAGCATGGCTTGATTTAAAAAAAAAACAAGTGATAAGCATGGGCAGACATAATAAAGGACTCAAATTACGGGTCCAAGGTCAAGGTTAAAAATCAAGGCCAAAGATCATACACAAAAATCAACATTTTTTTTTATTATTGCATTAAGCTTAACGTAGAGCAGCATAGATGAATTTTCTAATAATTTGGCACCATTGATTAGCATAATGTGACAAAGGCTTAACACACAAGAACAAGGTCCCTGAGTCAAAGGTCAAGGTCGCAGATTTCACTTTCATTCAAGTGTTGTAACTTATATGTGAACATTGTCTTTAACCGCCTTGTGGATCAAATTTCAGTCTTGAGCTTTTTTTGTGGAATTAGCATAATGGCAAATAAGCCACACTCTTGGAAAACTGGACTTAAAACGTGTGCATAAAGCATTGTCCCAGATTCGTCTGGTAGTCAAAATGGGCTTAAATCAGGGACAACCCTTTCTGCTTTTATTAAACTTTTTGTTTAAAGCCACACACCTTACTTGGCATAGTAAATTTAAGTATAAATAAGAAACATATTTGATCTTTGAAAGCGAGAAGTTTATTCTGACACTTTTTTCTATTTGATCTATGCCAATAAGAATATATCTGGTGGTAACAAGGTAGAAATCCGTCTTTTTTGAGCTTTAAAACTTAAAAATAATCGCGTTTGTTGAAATGGACTTATACGTATAGAAATCCTACTTTCGGTTTTCAAAGCGGTACCGTTTGAAAAATAATAAATTACTTGCTAACTAGGCTATAGATTTAATAACAATTTTGCACACTTTCAAATTGCATCTTTATGTTTTGATTAACATGTATTTCATTTCAAGGTGTGTGGCTTTAAAAAAAGTCTCTTATAAACGAATATTTAGTCTGGACAGAAAGTGGCATCCCTGATTGGCCAGTTCAGACTTCAAAGTCTAATTTAGGACGATACCTTCCGCACATGTATTAACCCTTTGAGCGCTGGAACCGAATTTTAAAGGCCTTTGCAAACAGTTTGGATCCAGATGAGACGCCACAGAACGTTCTGTGGCGTCTCATCAGGATCCAAACTGTTTGCTATTCTGATAGTATTATTGGAAAAAAAATCGAAGAAAATGCTAATTTTAGAAATTTAGCAGACGACATTTTAGCAGACGACAAATTTCCCAGCATGCAAAGGGTTATTGTTATTCAGAACTCAGAGAAAAAAGTGTCAGAATAAACTTCTCGCTTTCAATGCATACAGGTTTTAATCAATGGATTAATAAAACAAACTATTTACTGTTTGCCAGTAATGCCTCGTTATTGTACAATTAATTACTAATTGCATGCTTATTACTCGATGGTTCTTGTAACATGCAGTTGAGTAGTGATCTTTTTTGGCTGGTCATATTTTGCAACTGCATCTGTGCATCCAGTTTGTTTTGGTGGCTGAGTTTTGGATGGTGGGATACTATTGTTTGTAGGTTATCGTTGTTTACATTAGCTATAATTGAACTGGGGAGATAGCAATTGATAGGCATCCCAGATGAATCAGGTCACACTTGAGTAGTGTTTACAATGATAAATTTGAGCACATCAAAATCTCATTGATAAAGGTACAAAGCTTTTTAAAAATCATTGTCTTTAAATCTTCACTTCAAGATTAAGGTAGTATTTTTCAGCTTGATTAAACGAAGGGATGACTAATAATAGGTCTGATAGGTGAATATTTTTTTACGGGATGTAATCAGGAAGTTAGAGTGAGCCTTTCCTTGAAAATATGGATGTTAGAATGAACATTGCTGTGAAAACAAGGATTTTAGAGCGAGTTTTGGTTTGAAATAATAACGATGTTTTATTGCACATTGCAGTGAAAATAATGAGGTAAGAGTGAGCCTTGCCTTATAATTATGGATGTTAGAATTAACAATGCAGTGAAAAGAAGGATGTTAGTTTGAGCCTTGCCTTGAAATAATAATGATGTTAGAATGAACATTGCAGTTAAAAATGAGAATGTTAGAGCAAAACTTGCCTTGAAAATAAGTATGTTAGAATGAACATGGCAATGAAAATAAGGGTGTAAGAGCAAACCTTGAACAAAATATATTATGATGTTAGACTGAAAATGGCAGTGAAAATAAGGATGTTAGAGTAAACCTTGCCTTGAAAATAATGATGTTAGAATAAACATGGCAGTGAGAATAAGGATGTTTGAGCAAACCTTGCAGTGAAAATGATGTTAGAGCAAACCTTACCTTGAAGTTGTTCATGTTAACTTTGTTTGATTGTTTAAGCCTTGATTTAAGTAATGCAGTGAACGTTGCAATTGTGCAGAGAGAAAAGGCTGATAAATGATTAGGGGCATTGTGCAAATGTTTGTAATGCACATTGTGCATAAGAAACTGCCGTGCATTCGTATAATGTGACATTGAACATTGAATAATATGTTGTGCAAATGTTGGTGAACATGTTGTAGTGAATGCTATTTTTGAGTAAATGTGAATAATGGGTAAGGGAAGAACTTGAAGTGGAAATTGCTGAATACAATAGTAAGTCCCAACTTGGAATTAACATAATAATGTATTGGGCTTAATGCATATGCGTAAAGTGTCATCTCAGATTAGCCTGTGCAGTTTGCACAGGCTAATCAGGGACGACACTTTCCTCCTAAACTAGATTTTCATTAGGAAGAGACTTATTTTAAACAAAGAATACAATAAAAGTGGAAAGTGTCGTCTCTGATTAGCCTGTACGGATTGCACAGGCTAATATGGGACGACACTTTACGCTCATGCTTAAAGCCTAGTTTTACCAGATCGCGGCTCCATTATATTCAGTTAATTAATGATCAAGAAAATGATGATGATGGTAGAGCAAAGGCTGACTTTTGCTTCTTATTAATTTAATTGACTAAATTTAACTATAATTTGTTATAAACTTTTGCACATATCATGATGGAGCAATAGTCAAATGATCATATTGAAAGGGGTTGAATCGTATGGAGATAACAATTGGATTAAATTCAGTAAGTTGTAAAGATTACGAATGCAAGTATTCATGTATTTTAATTGTTTAGTGACTTGTAATGTCATATTAGAATTGCAAACAGTTTTGATTTTGATGGAGACAAGAAACACATTTTACATGATGGATGTGATATGATATGAATTTAAAAATGATCATTAAAACTGTTTCGGCCACTGTTTATTAAACATTAAAAGTTTGGAGAGAGAGAGAGATTTTAGCCAAATAAATAAGTGAACAGTGTGCAGTGGGACTTTGATCTTCATAATTGATGTACAATGTTGTGTTTGATTTAAACAAATTGAAATTATTCCTTTTAAACCAAACTGTCTTGTGAAAGAAATTATGAAATAAAGGATGTTTGTTGGATTACAACCATATGAACATTGAAGTGTATTTCAGTCAATAAAGTGGAAATAATCATTAACAAAAGGAAGCATAAATCATGTCCTGTTAATCACCATACAGCAATCATGTTCTGTTGATCAACATGCTACAATCATGTCCTGTTAATCATCATACAGCAATCATGTTCTGTTAATCAGCATGCTACAATCATGTTCTGTTAATCATCATAAAGCAATCATGTTCTGTTAATCAACATGCTACAATCATGTTCTGTTAATCATCATAAAGCAATCATGTTCTGTTAATCATCATACAGCAATCATGTTCTGTTAATCATCATACATCAATCATCTTCTGTTAATCATCATACAGCAATCATGTTCTGTTAATCATCATACAGCAATCATGTTCTGTTAATCAACATGCTACAATCATGTTCTGTTTATCATCATACAGCAATCATGGTCTGTAAATCAAAATGCTACAATCATGTTCTGTTAATCATCATACAGCAGTCATGTTCTGTTAATCAACATGCTACAATCATTTTCTGTTAATCATCATACTGCAGTCATGTTCTGTTAATCAAAATCAATACCCTGCTTTCATGTTTTGTCAATAATATGCTGCAATCATGTGTTGGAAGTAATATTACTCAACATGCTAAATGTTGTTTTTTTTATCAACATATTGTTATCATGTTCTGTTAATCAACATGCAACAATCATGTTCTGTTAATCAACATGCAACAATCATGTTCTGTTAATCTACATGCTGCAATCATGTTCTGGTTATCAATATGTTGCAATCATGTTGTTTTAATCAACATGTTGCAATCATGTTCTGTTTATCAACATGCTGCAATCATGTTCTGTTTATCAACATGTTGCACTCTTGTTATGTTAATCAATTCCCGGAAATCGTGTTGCCAACATGCTGTCATCATGTTCTGCTCATCAACCTGTTGCAACCATGTTCTGTTTGTCAACATGCTATAATCATGTTCTGTTTGTCTACATGCTAAAATCATGTTCTGTTCATCAAAATGTTGCAATCATGTTCTGTATGTCAACATGTTGTAATCGTGTTCTGTTTGTCAACATGTTGCAATCGTGTTCTGTTTGTCAACATGTTGCAATCATGTTCTGTTCATCAACATGTTGCAATCATGTCCTGTTCATCAACATGTTGCAATCATGTTCTGTCCATCAACATGTTGCAATCATGTTCTGTTTGTCAACATGCTGCAATCATTTTCCATTTATCAACATGTTGCAATGATGTTCTGTTTATCAACATGTTGTAATCGTGTTCTGTTTATCAACATGTTGCAATCATCATGACTTGCTAATAAACATGCTGTGATCAGGTATGACGCTTTTATGGAATTCATATAAAGGAAGCCCTATCTTTACAAAAATGCAGTTTAGGCGGAAAGTGCACAGGCTAATCTGGATGACACTTCACAAGATTGCATTAAGCCAAGAACGAGACTCAATTGTATTATGTAGAATCAGTGGTTAATCAATATTCAGCTGTGATCAATTTGTTAACGAACAGCAAATCTCTTATTAAATGTTTGTTTTATTGAAATTTAATCTAGGGTTGAAATATTTTATTTGATTTTGTATTTTTCATGAAAGACTCAAATATTTGTCATCTGGATTAGACCCTCTGCTTGTTTGATTTAGTTAAACAGATTAATTTTGAAACCATGTTTTCAGTGTGTAATTGTTTAACCTTCGGATATAGTAGAGAAGTTCTTCCTTTCTTGAAGGCTCTATAAGTTATTATGGGTAAAATATTAAAGCCCCGTTAACACTCAAAATCAACAAATATTTCTTAAAATATTTACTTAAATAAAGTTAACCCATAAAAAATCAGTGTTCCTTATAGCAATAGCCAAAATTTCTACGCTAGATAGGGTCTGGTTACATAGATTTAATGAGATACAAAATGCTCTTTTTTATTTGTTGTGGTACATGCACCATTTTAGTGTTTGTGCATCGTATGCAGTGCTTTCCACGGGAATTTTGTCAGGCGCCCCGAGGCTGATATGGGGTGGCTTTGGGAGGGGTGTCCCCTCCGGACGTTGACTTTTTTAAATTTAACGTGTCAATTGACGTTCTGTGGTGCGTTATTACTCAAAGATAAACAGTGTCAAAAGACGTCATTTGGTGCGCTATGACTCTTAAAAAAAATTCCCCAGTCATTTAAAAAAATATATTTTTTAATTGTTTTAACACTTTCCTGCATAGATAGTAAAATCCCGACTTGAACGATTCCCCAATACATCCGTTTCAACCCGACTCTATTACTGCATACTTGCTACTTTTCAAGTTTCTATTTATTACCCGATAATTCTGTTTATTCCATATTTTTTTAAGCCCTTTCTGGTAAAAGCTCTCAATAATTTCTTTAACCCAAAACCTTGTCATTTTTCTATAGTATCAAATAAATTTCGACATAAGTGACTATTTATAGATTTGATGAAATATTGCCTCTGAACATGTGTCAATCCCCTGATGTGTTGTGTGCTTGTTACAACGCTGTATACACCCACGCTTTCTATGCAAATGACGCGACATTGTACATACTGCATAATTTTCGCGCCCTTTTTTTGAGAAAAACGGTCTACACAAAATAAATTTACACTGCTTATTTAAAGCAAGAATATTTTAACGTCGCGGTAACATTTACATTCGGAAGTGTGTTTGGATTAAAAACATGTTAACATCAACTTACGTGAATGGGTTTCGGATTACAAATTTAATTATTCCCATTTGAGATTTCAACAAATATTAACAGTTGCGTAATGAATTCAACGATGATTTGTTTATTTTAGGGATGGGACCGAATATTCGAATATTCGAAAATCGGCCGAATATTCGAATCCAAAATTCATATTCGAATATTNGCATAAAGCCCAGAACGAGACTCAATTGTATTATGTAGAATCAGTGGTTAATCAATTTTCAGCTGTGATCAATTTGTTAACAAACAGCAAATCTCTTATAAAATGTTTGTTTTATTGAAATTTAATCTTGGGTTGAAATATTTTATTTGATTTTGTATTTTTCATGAAAGACTCAAATATTTGTCATCTGGATTAGACCCTCTGCTTGTTTGATTTAGTTAAACAGATTAATTTTGAAACCATGTTTTCAGTGTGTAATTGTTTAACCTTCGGATATAGTAGAGAAGTTCTTCCTTTCTTGAAGGCTCTATGAGTTATTATGGGTAAAATATTAAAGCCCCATTAACACTCAAAATCAACAAATATTTCTTAAAAATAGTTACTTAAATAAAGTTAACCCATAAAAAAATCAGTGTTCCTTATAGCAATAGCCAAAATTTCAACGCTAGATAGGGTCTAGTTACATAGATTTAATAAGATACGAAATGCTCTTTTTTATTTGTTGTGGTACATGAACCATTTTAGTGTTTGTGCATCGTATGCAGTGCTTTCCACAGGAATTTTGTCAGGCGCCCCCGGACTGATATGGGGTGGCTTTGGGAGGGGTGTCCCCTCCGGACGTTGACTTTTTTTTAATTTAACGTGTCAATTGACGTTCTGTGGTGCGTTATAACTCAAAGAAAAACAGCGTCAAACTACGTCATTTGGTGCGCTATGACTCTTCAAAAAAATTCCCCAGTCTTTTAAAAAAAATATTTTTTAATTGTTTTAACACTTTCCCGCATAGATAGTAAAATCCCGACTCGAACGATTCCCCAATACATCCGTTTCAACCCGACTCTATTACTGCATACTTGCTACTTTTCAAGTTTCTATTTATTACCCGATAATTCCGTTTATTCCATATTTTTTTTAAGAACTTTCTGGTAAAAGCTCTCAATAATTTCTTTAACACAAAACCTTGTCATTTTTGTATAGTATCAAATAAATTTCGACATAAGTGACTATTTATAGATATGATGAAATATTGCCTCTGAACACGCGTCAATCCCCTGATGTGTTGTGTGCTTGTTACAACGCTGTATACACCCACGCTTTCTATGCAAATGACACGACATTGTACATACTGCATAATTTTCGCGCCCTTTTTTTTGAGAAAAACGGTCTACACAAAATAAATTTACACTGCTTATTTGAAGCAAGAATATTTTAAGGTCGCAGTAACATTTACATTCGGAAGTGTGTTTGGATTAAAAACACGTTAACATCGACTTACGGGAATGGGTTTCGGATTACAAATTTAATTATTCCCATTTGAGATTTCAACAAATATTAACAGTTGCGTAATGAATTCAACGATGATTTGTTTATTTAAACACTTTACGAGTCGAATAAATGTTTTGACAGTATTATGCATGAAATTCATGTTGTCCACGAGGATTACGGCCGGTTGCCATCTTCAGTCTTGTAAGTAACTGTCCAAGATTTCTGTGGCAATTACATGTACGTCACAAATTGTCTGCATTATTTAACTGCAGGTATTTCCTGCCTGCTTCTGTCGCTCATACAAAGCGTGCGCTCTCATTGGCCAATATCGATTTTCTGATACGACAACGCTCCACCTTAAGGCGGGCTTTAATTGGGTAAAGCGACAAAGGATCGTAAATCAGCTTTCAAAATTTTTGGCGAAGTCGATATCGCTTCGATCTTAAGCTGCAGTAACTGCCAGAATACACTGATCGGAAAATTTCTGGCGCCCCGCGGACTCTGATTTTGAAACTCAAGTACCCCGCTGAGGGACCCTTAAATTGCCTGTGGAAAGCACTGGTATGAATAGATATTGTTGCGGAAAATTAAAATGGAATATATTGTACCACAAAAAATAAAAAACTGCATTTTGTATCTTATAAAATATGTTATCAGACCACATCAAGCGTTGAAATTTTGGCTATTGCTATAAGGAACACGGATTGTTTATGGGTTAACTTTATTTTACCAAATATTTTACCGTTGACTTTGAGTGTAAATGGGGCTTTAACAATGTGATTCTGATCCCAACAAAACAAAGTTTGATAGGGGGTATGTTGGAGTCACTCTTTCCGTCAGTTTCATTGTTAGTCAGTCCACATTAAGTTTGTGGAGTGAACAAGTACCATATTTTTCAAGAGATTGAAACTTCAAATGAAATGTATGTGTGCAAGACTCTTTTTTTCATCCATAGCGATCCACACGCTCCAGAATTATTTGTCCTTGACCATAGCTGACAAAACATAGCAGGGGTATTAAGTCATGTTTTTGAAAAATACACTTACTGAAAAAAGCAACAATTTAATGTTTTGATTTCAGGGACAAGAAAGTAAATGGTTCTTCAGTGGCAGAAGGAATTCACTCCATTGCTGTGACTGGCAGAAAAAAGAAATTTCTCAAAGCACAAAAATAATACTTTATTGATAAAGACTGTTTATGATGGATTAACTTTTTGAAATAATGCATAACAAGAATATTATACAGATTGATACAAATCACCAGTGATTAATAAGGGAACACAAATTTATTAAAAGTCACCTAAAATATAATTTCATTACTGATTATTGAGCAAAAAAAGTTCATCTGAAGTCGCCAAAGAGATTTTTCCTGATTGGTTGCTATAGCAACCCAATGGCAGTGATGGAGACGGTGGTAGCCGTAGCAATAGGTATCCTAGCAACAGTGTTCCTTGCCTCCCTGGTTGGCCTCATTCTCGTCTGCAGACACAAGTTCTGCAGAAGGAAAGATCTGCTGGGACAGCAAATGAGGGACACCAGGTATTATGACCTTTTTGTCCTTATTAGGCCATCCTTAAAAAATTGTTTGTTTGGCATAAACCGACCCAGGTAAATTTGGGTGGGTAGATTTTTTTATTTTTTTTTGTAATTTTTTTTTCTGACATTTAACTCTGACATATACCAAAGGTAATTATCAAATAAAGCTCAAAGTCTTCTGGCTCATGGCTATTCCATTGGGTTAATTTGATCGCTATTCGGACAATGATATATACGTGATAAAGGAGGCACCTGTTGCGTTACGTAAACAAAAAGGTGGCGTCCATTACCGTATATAATTGCACAATACTCAGCGCTTCCACTAGCTTTCAAAAGTTGGAAGTCCTGACAATTTTATTTCAATGAATATTTCAGTAAACCCTACCGTATGTGTTGATCGCTGGATAATACATGTTACAACTCTATCCATTACCCTATAATCCAGTATACGAGTGACTTTAATTTATATTTCGTAAATTGACGTATTTTTTCTTTAGTTTCAATGAGTCAATATTTTCTCATTGTGTGCATTAATGCC
>VMBQ01001229.1:45992-56329 GCA_007657795.1 Dreissena rostriformis
ATATATATACTCATACCAAGTTTCAATGAAATCCGCCAAAGCACTTCCAAGATATGGCTCCGGACACAAAAGTGCCTATAGTAAAAAGCATTTTTTCAAGATATAAAGAGCCATAAGTCTGTTTTTAACAGACGGTGTACAAAGCCATTTGGCATGCATCATCCTCTTATGCATATATATACTCGTACCAAGTTTCAATGAAATCCGCCAAAGCACTTCCAAGATATGGCTCCGGACACAAACGTTCCGGACGGACGGCATACGGACGGACAACGCCAAAACAATATCCCTCCGCCTTTTGCGGGGGATAAAGCACTTCCAAGATATGGCTCCGGACACAAACGTTCCGGACGGACGGACAACGCCAAAACAATATCCCTCCGCCTTTTGCGGGGGATAAAAAAAATTTACACTGATTTTATTATTATTTTTTATTATCTACAGATGGAAAATTGTGGCATGTTCTGAGAAAACTGGCCAAAATGCTTGCGCGTAAAGTGTCATCCCAGATTAGCCTGTGCAGTCCGCACAGGCTAATCCAGGATGACACTTTCCGCCTAAACTGGATTTTCGCTAAGAAGAGACATCATTTAAACGAAAAATTCCATAAAAGTGGAAATTGTCGTCCCTGATTAGTTTGCACAGGCTAATCTGGGATGACAATTTACGCACATGCATTTTGTCCAGTTTTCTCAGAACACGGCACAATAGATACCTGATGCCAGGAAAAAGTACTGGGAATCTCCTTTAATGCCAATTGTTCCTGGTCCCACCATATCCGCCAACACGTTGATAAGTGAAAATGCTCCACTAATAATGCCAAAGCCAAGTCCTGATACTGAAAGCACATAACAAAATACTATTGGGGTTATATACTTAAAAGATATTGGGTAAAAACCCACTTTCCAACCACAAATCCTAACAAAACAAGCAAATTCATTGAATTGACATCCCCTGCTAAATAAATTTTGTTTATGGATGGGTGCAAATCCCTTGATATATGGAATAATCTTACACAAATATTTAATTAGGGGTAGGGTTATTGTTTTAATGCATTGCAATTCTCCTCATTGATATCTATACACCCATGAAGATTCATGTTGAAATCTTGTGGCGTATCTGAGATATAGTCCTGAAAAGTTACATCATACAAAAACAACAAAAGGCAATAACTCTTATTTTAGAAAGTGTAGGTTTATGGTTGTGCATAGCACTTCTTCTCATTGATTTCTACACACCCATGAAGTTTCATGTTGAAATCTTGATCATATCTGAGATATACATTGTAGCCCTGAAAAGTTACATCATACAAAAACAACAAAGGGAAATAACTCTTATTTAAGAAAGAGAAGGGTTATGGTTTGTAAGCATGGCACTTTTCCTCATTGATATCAATACATCCATTAAGTTTTATGTTGAAGTCTTGTATGGTATCTGAGATATACATGTTGCCCTGAAAAGTTACATCATACACAAAAACAAAGGTCAGTAACTTCACCTCGTGGATATCTATACACTCATGAAGTTTCATGTTGATATCTTATATGGTTTCTGAGATATAGCCCTGAAATGTTTGTGACTAACAGAAAGAATGACGGACAGACAGACCATACCAATGGTGGGGGATAACAAGATGGCTTTGGGGTTCAACAGACATCTGGTCACCCTTTGTAACGTGCGTCCAGAAACATGGGTTATTTTTACCCCAGAGGAAATATTAATTTGAACAATCCTTATGTTTTCCATACATAAAATAAAGTTTCATGCCAAGTATTAAACCCATGGACTTTAAATTTTAAGAGAAGATTTTTAAAGTCCGCTTGCCATAATTATTTACTGAAACTTTGAATACAACGCATATGCATACATCCCAATTAAGTGTCCACTGTGACCTTGACTTTGAAGCTAGCAACATTGTTGTGGGACACGCTGCCTTGATGAAATGATCACTTGTA
The DNA here is from genome assembly GCA_007657795.1 of Dreissena rostriformis. NCBI lineage: Eukaryota > Metazoa > Mollusca > Bivalvia > Myida > Dreissenidae > Dreissena > Dreissena rostriformis. The sequence goes on from VMBQ01001229.1 coordinate 47,948, forward strand.
CTTATTTTGAAATCAGATCATGCACAACAAACTTATAGGCCAGACACTTATAGGATCTGGCATGAGTTGTCATATCATACCATATTTTATTAAACGAGTTCAGGAATTTTGTTAGTAAGCGAGCCTTTGGCGAGCTTACTAACAAATTTCCTGGACGAGTTTAATAAAATATGGTATGATATGACAACGAGTGTCACATCTTTTTTATCACATGCTTTTAAATGAGCAAATTAAATAAAGATTTACGCAAACATAATGATCAATCCTGAATGTTGTTTACATTTCGTGACGTCATTTGACATTGCAACGCCATTTCAGCAAAATAACAAAATGCGATTGGTCAATAAACGAAAACTAAGCCAATGAAAACGCTTAAAAAGTATATTACACATGTGTAATAAAAAAATATATGTAATGGTTATATTGCATGGGAAACAGGGTATGGTATGTGATAAAAACAGTTACTTTCACTATATCCATAGAAAAAATATGCAAAAACTTTAAGCGTCCACTAAGTGACCTTCAAAACATTTCGTAGTTGCACGCAACTTCACGTGATATAAGGATCATTTTCAGCAGACAACAATTTGATCAAATTACCTACTTTTTGACTCCTCATAACCCAGTTTCAAATCTAGCTGAGATATCATTAGGACAAATTCAATAAATTTGGTCTCTTGTTTCTTCACAAGACCAAAAGAATAAAATGGACAACACGTGACAGACAAATGACGACGGATGATGGACAAAGGCGAGCACAGAAGCTTACAATGAGCATGTTGTGCTCTGGAGAGCCAAAAACATTCACCATCCATAAATGGGATGACTTACCATATGCCATGATGTGTTTGTTTGAAATGTCTTGTGGCGTCATATGCTGATCCTGACCTTGCATGCTCACTTTCTGTAAACCTTCATCTGCCCTTCTGCAAGGAATGTGAGCATTTTCATTAATTACCTCATCTCACTGACCAACATTCTGACCAATTTTCATCAAGATAAGATGAAAAATGTGGCCTCTAGAGTAGTAACGATCTTAAAATTGGCGGCGTGCAACAGACACAACACAACAACGGGCGCAAGACATAGGCTGATTGAGCATTTTGTGCTCAGGTGAGCTAAAAATGTGACTTGTAGAGTGTTAACATGGTTTTGCTTAACCCATAAAAGAAAAACTTCCCTGACCCCTGGCAGCCATATTTTTTCAATGTACTGGAACCATTTTCAAACAAAATCTATTTTTCATAAAAATAAATGTTCTAAGCAAGTTTAATTATTGTACCAAAAATGTGAATTATAGAGTGTTAACAAGAAGGCAAACTGCCCCGACCCTGGTGGCCATGTTTTTTGACGGACTGGAACCGTTTTTGCGCTTGGTAGAGATACCACAACAAACTAGAGCTTTGTCACAGACGCGACGTATACCCCCCACATGCTGCATCGACACAGAATATTTTGTATGCTGTGTTCACAAAACAAAAAAAGCTAATTTATTGCGATTTTTAAGAATTATTATGAGATTATCATTTATGGCCATTTTGACCTTTGAACTCTTGAATTCTTTCACATGACACGCCATCCAATGACTGTGAACAAAATTAATGTACAGAGTCATTTTAAAATCTCACAACGAATGACAGTTATGGCCCGGACAAGCTCATTTATGGCCATTTTTGAATTTTGAACTCCAAGTGTGACCTTGACCTTGGAGATATTGACGTAACTCTTTCATATGACACACCGTCCAATGATAATGAACAAATGTTCTGAGTTATTTTCAAATCTAACAATGAATGAATTAGTTATGGCCCAGACAAGCTCATTTATGGCCATTTTTGACTTTTGAACGCCAAGTGTGACCTTGATCTTGGAGATATCAACGTAATTCTTTCGCATGACACACCGTCCAATGATTGTGAACAAATGACCAGAGTAATTTTAAAATCTCACAATGAATGAATTAGTTATGGCCCGGACAAGATCATTTATGGCCATTTTTGACCTTTGAACTCAAAGTGTGACCTTGACCATGGAAATATCGACGTAATTCTTTCGCATGACACACCGTCCAATGATTGTGAACAAATGTACAGAGTAATTTTAAAATCTCACAATGAATGACATAGTTATGGCCCAGACAAGATCATTTATGGCCATTTTTGACATTTGAACTCAAAGTGTGACCTTGACCTTGCAGATATCGACGTACTTCTTTCTCATTAAACACCGTCCAATAATGGTGAACAAATGGGCCAAATGATTTTAAAATCTCACAATGAACGACATAGTTATGGCCCGGACAAGCTCATTTATGGCCATTTTTGACCTTTGAACTCAAAGTGTGACCTTGATCTTGAAGATATTGACGTACTTCTTTCACATGATACACCGTCAAATGATGGTGAACAAATGTGCCAAATGATTTTAAAATCTCACAATGAACGACATAGTTATGGCCCGGACAAGCTCATTTATGGCCATTTTTGACCTTTAGCCTCAAAGTGTGACCTTGACCTTGGAGATATTGACGTTATTCTTTCGCGCGACACACCGTCCAATGATGGTGAACATATGTGCCAAATGATTTTAAAATCTGACAATGAATGACATAGTTATGGCCCGGACAAGCTCATTTATGGCCATTTTTGACCTTTAGCCTCAAAGTGTGACCTTGACCTTGGAGATATTGACGTTATTCTTTCGCGCGACACACCGTCCAATGATGGTGAACATATGTGCCAAATGATTTTAAAATCTGACAATGAATGACATAGTTATGGCCCGGACAAGCTCATTTATGGCCATTTTTGACCTTTAGCCTCAAAGTGTGACCTTGACCTTGGAGATATTGACGTTATTCTTTCGCGCGACACACCGTCCAATGATGGTGAACATATGTGCCAAATGATTTTAAAATCTGACAATGAATGACANATAAATTAAACAAGAGATGTGTTTGTCAGAAACACAATGCCCACTACTGCGCCGCTTTGATTTTTTTTTACCTTTGACCTTGAAGGATGACCTTGACCTTTCACCACTCAAAATGTGCAGCTCCATGAGATACACATGCATGCCAAATATCAAGTTGCTATGATCAATATTGCAAAAGTAATGACCAATTTTCGAAACCTAAGCGCAAGTGTGACGAAATTTCAGAAGGACAGACAGACAGACGGACAGTGCGACCACTATATGCCACCCTACCGGGGGCATAATTATCATCCAACAAAGACCAGGTAGTAATTTAATAGTAATGTTTACAAGTATTACAATCTCAAATACTGCTAATTAATGTTTTAAAAGTACTGCAGTGCATGACATAAACTACTTTGTTAACTGATCATTATTTGAACAAAATATGATAATCTTGATACAATAAATATTTTTTTGAACTTTTTTGAAGAGCAATCAGTATTGTAAGTTGGTTACCAAAACATCAAATGTGTCATGTTCTGAGAAAACTGGGCATAATGCATGTGCATAAAGTGTCGTCCCAGATTAGCCTGTGCAGTCAGCACATGCTAATCAGGGACGACACTTTCCGCCTTAATTGGATTTTTGCTAAGAAGAGACTTCATTTAAACGAAAAATGTCATAAAAGCGGAAAGTGTCGTCCCTGATTAGCCTGTGCAGACTGCACAGGCTAATCTGAGACGACACTTGACGCACAAAGCAGCACATGCATTATGCCCAGTTTTCTCAGAACGCGACTCAAAGAAGCAGATTAAAGTCTTAATTGCTTGACTTAATGCCTGTTAAATTAACATGTCAATTATGTCTTACCTTAGAGCCCCCACCCCTATAGATTCAAAGTAAAATTTTATTCCAATAAAAGTTAAACATAACAATGGTACTGATTATCAAAACTTAACTCCTGTTTTAACAACTAAGGTTCTGGATCGTAGCTGTATTACTGTGTTTATTTAAGCGTCATAAAAGCGGAAAGTGTCGTCCCTGATTAGCCTGTGCAGACTGCACAGGCTAATCTGAGACGACACTTGACGCACAAAGCAGCACATGCATTATGCCCAGTTTTCTCAGAACGCGACTCAAAGAAGCAGATTAAAGTCTTAATTGCTTGACTTAATGCCTGTTAAATTAACATGTCAATTATGTCTTACCTTAGAGCCCCCACCCCTATAGATTCAAAGTAAAATTTTATTCCAATAAAAGTTAAACATAACAATGGTACTGATTATCAAAACTTAACTCCTGTTTTAACAACTAAGGTTCTGGATCGTAGCTGTATTACTGTGTTTATTTAAGCGTCATAAAAGCGGAAAGTGTCGTCCCTGATTAGCCTGTGCAGACTGCACAGGCTAATCTGGGACGACACTTTACACACAAAGCGGCACATGCATTATGCCAGTTTTCTCAGAACGCGACTCAAATAAGCAGAATAAAGTCTTAATTGCTTGACTTTATTCTTGTTAAATTAACATGTCAATTATGTCTAACCTAAGAGCCCCCAACCCTATAGATTCAAAGTAAAATTTTCTTTGAAATAAAAGTAAAACATATAAATGACACTAAGGTTCTGGATCATAGCTGTATTACTGTGTTTATTCACACATTTTTATTCCCTTCATCTGTGTAGGCGACAGCATTAATTGACAGTATGTAGCGCGCTAGAGATTAAATTTGTATGATTTAGTCCTAGAAAAATGCTTTATTAAAAATGAAGTTTCAGGTTAACAAATTGAAAATTTAACCAGTTAACTGATACATTCAATGGATTTACTGCAGGGCTTTTTTTGGCCCGATTTTATAGCCGAATAACGGCTATGTTCCCAATGGCAAAAGGTATACTTTTTTCCCAAAATTTGGAAAAAAATTCCCAATTAAAAAAAAAAAAAATTTTTTTTTTTTTTTTTTTAAGAAGTGTCTCATGATTATTTTATCACAATTTTATTTAAATTACATGTTACAAAGTACATAATAATGATTCATATGATTTTTATCTTTAAATTTGAATTATAATACAGAGTTATATCAATATATATGGTTGTACTAAAGTGCTACCAAAGAAGGCTACTGAATTTATTTTCCCAATTTCTTGAAAATGCCGATAAAATTCCCAATTCCAAAGCCATGGGCTATCTTCCCAAAAAGGGGAAAAACAGCCCTGTACTGGTTGAGAATGAATGGTTAACCTTTTGGCGCCTACAATTTTAACCCCAATTAACCACAATTTAAACTTGGCCTTTCTATTGTAAAGATAAACACTCTGACAAAGTTTCATCTAGATTTGATCATTAATGTGACATCTTCGGCGGTTTAAAGTTTTTTATGAAGACCCAAAGCTGTGGACCCTTAACCTTTGAAAATAAGCTTTATCTTTATGATGCATGACACACAACTGTGGATATTCACTGGCCAAAATAACTTACCGGTACCTTAAGAACTTTGTGCTCAAGTAAGCTAAAAAAAAAATGAAGCACTGCAATAAAAAGGCAATTAATACATACCTTGTTATCAAAACTATAACACGCAGTGGGTCCCTGGCGATTGTAAAAACAAATAATCCAAAAGCTGGTCCAAATGCAATACAGGTACAACCAAAAAATTCCATGACTGTCATGTTGAAAACTCAGCTTTCCTGAAATAAGACACAGTGTAGAAATATAAGTGAGCAATGGATTCTACAGAAGAAGCTTTAAACTAACAACTTAACTTGAATGTTAATTTGTGCATTATGAAGCATTATCAAGGAAAAAAATAAATAGTTAATACTAGTCTTTAACATGGGTAGTGTTTTCTCAAGAGTGTTCTGCATTTTTTATATAATTATGTCAATGACATGGTAAATGCATCAAAACTAGAGCGCTTTTTACAGGTTACATGTACACAGTGAAGGAGTGAATGATAAAGAGTTCCTCAAATTTATTATTGATCTGTGCCCAGTGTCATAATCATTCTCTTATTTTTCAGCTCAACAAGGAAGATAAGCCCAACTTACATTTCATCAGTGTAATATCCAAACACTTTCGCATTTGAATCTTTGCAAATTAAGAATAATGCAAACCATATTTTTGTTTAGACTTTTAGTTTAAGCACTCCAAGTTTAATATTAATAGAGATCTTAAATTTTATATACAAGAGCACCGTCAAGTGGATGCCAACGCTCGGCTGTGGGTGCAGTTTTGAATAAAAAAAATATACAAAAATTGACCCTTGACCTTTGACCTTTCACCACTCAAAATGTGCAGCTCCATGAGATACACATGCATGCCTACTATCAAGTTGCTATCTTCAATATTGCAACAGTAATGGCCAATGTTAAGGTTTTCGGACACGCGGATGCCAGATGACGAGCTGGCTATGACAATACCTCGGGTTTTCTTCGAAAACAGCCTGAGCTAATAACTTAGTTAGTTTCGAAAAGGAAAACAGTGAACTGAAGAATAGATTTTAGATACATGTACTTGCAATTAAAACTTCCTCTTAAAAATGCTTGTAACCTTACATAACTGTAATTTTAATTGACTATCTTATGATTACATCAACATATGACATAACAATAAGAGTATTATTCACACAGAGACTATTATACAGAAGAATTAACTTGAAGTATTTTACAAAATTTTCATGGTAGAAAGAGTTTTATTGCTTGTTTAAAAATGTTATCAATTGCATACTTACATATTGTAAGTAATTAATGCAATATTACAACCATACATGTGATTTAAAAAACTATATATATTACAAATATAATATTATATTATGCAACACGGAACATCCTGGATGATACGACCTTGCGCTTAAAAGTGCCCTTTGGACAAAATAGCCCCCCTTTCCCTTTTCAAATCCTAGTTGGAACTCTGTAAGTGTATAGGAAGATTTATTAAATGATTTATATCAAAATTATTATATAAGATAAGTGTATTCTGTCAAAATTATGACTCAACAGATTGATAGGAAAGATAAACAAATCAGCATTCCTTCCTAGAATTGGCCTGTTTCTAAGTAAATATCTGATATATGTAAATTATTATGCCTTTATATTGTTGTAAAGACATTAAAAAAAATGTCTTACTTATGTTTGAATTTTTTTAATAAGTATAAAAACATCATCTGAACTCTTAAGTGGCCGGATATATATGCTATAGTCTGGTTGAGTCGTGGTTAATTTTCATGAAGATGATACATCACAAATATTTTATTTATATGACTATGAATCATTGAAAACATAATTATTAACCTTAAGTCTTTATATTTGTTGCATTTTATTTCAAGTTTTTATCATCTGTAAACATCAAAATAATTGATTGTGTTGAATGATGATAGTGTCAAACCGCCATCTTGAAATATTGTTCTGGTTGAGTCCTGGGTTCTGATTGGCCATTACAATTTCAAGATTTGCATGCTATAAATAGCCTTAAAACTGACATTGCAGGGGAGGATAATTTCTTTTGAAAAATGTCAACAGACAATGTAGCATAGAAAATTCTCATTAATAAACGATTTTGTGTTTCTTAGAAACACTATATGAACTCTACATAAAGGAGGAAATATTTTATAAGAACGTATTAAGTTATGATTAGCCTGGAAACTGGTAGGCTCGGACACTTCAATATAAAAGTGGCGCATGCGTATTGACTTTTAGCAAAAAGAAGCAATAAAGTGCTGGACAATTAAAAAATGAACAATAAAAAAGCAAATTCGTAGAATTGATATCCCCCGCAACATATATTTTGTTTAAGGATGGTTGCAAATCGGACGGATGAACATACTATGATACAAAGGGCCATTACTCCGTTATTAACAGATAGTGTACAATGCCATTTGGCGTCTATCATCCTCTTATCCATATATATACTCATACCAAGTTTCAATGAAATCCGCCAAAGCACTTTCAAGATATTGCTCCGGACACAAAAGTGCCTATAGTAAAAAGCATTTTTTCAAGATACAAAGGGCCATAACTCCGTTATTAACAGATGGTGTACAATGCCATTTGGCGTGCATCATCCTCTTATCCATATATATACTCATACTAGGTTTCAATGAAAACTGATAAAGCACGTCCAAGACATGGCTCCAGACACAAAAGTGCCTATAGTAAAAAGCATTCTTTCAAGATACAAAGGGCCATAACTCCGTTATTAACAGATGGTGTACAATGCCATTTGGCGTGCATCATTGTCTTATCCATATATATACTCATACCAAGTTTCAATGAAATCCGCCAAAGCACTTCCAAGATATGGCTCCGGACACAAAAGTGCCTATAGTAAAAAGCATTTTTTCAAGATACAAAGGGCTATAACTCCGTTATTAACAGATGTTGTACAATGCCATTTGGCGTGCATCATCGTCTTATCCATATATATACTCATACCAAGTTTCAATGAAATCCGCCAAAGCACTTCCAAGATA
>VMBQ01001229.1:68158-87141 GCA_007657795.1 Dreissena rostriformis
CCATGTGCTCAGGTGTTTTCAAAAATTCAAATTCAGAATGACATTTCCCGGTATTATAGATTATTCTGGCTTGTTTTGTAAACAAATGGTAGTGTAAATACAAACTCAAAGTGCATATTACTTAAAACTACCTGATTCACACTGAAATCAGTCTTATAATCCACCAGACGTAAGTTGTTAATCAAAAATAATAGATTTCAGAAAACGAAAGTAATGTTTACAATTTCAGCAAAAAATGTCAAGGTCGATCCAATGAAAACACGTCACGTGACAAAGCGACAATGGCGTCAAAATTGTGAATTTCAGACTGATGGTAGTTATTTTCATCTACTGTAAGATGCATTTGAAACATTTGAACCTTAAAATATTCCCCGATGCAGTAATTTATATTCATTCACCAATATATGTAGAAATGTATCCAAGAAAATGAGCTTTCTTTGATTTATAGCGTGACATAAATATGTTACGACTCTGGTTGACTTTCGATACGGAGTTGGCTTCAGCGTACAGGTCTGTCAAGACTATATAAACTGTACGCTGAAGTTTCTTTAGCTAGGTGTGCTCGCATAATAATGATATTAATCCAAAGTTTCAAACATGTCAACTTTTCATTAAAATATGTAAGTTTTTGCAATGAAGACACGCTATCGACAAGCTCCGGAATCATCCGCGAGATAGACCTCGTGTCTAATCAACCAATCGTAATACACCGACCATATCCGGAACCTCCGTACGACGGATCAAATCGTTAATTCAAAACTTCGGCTTTCGGTTGATTACGTTTTTTTATCAACTTTATGTTTTGAGCATTTATCAACAAACAACAGGCAAATTGATGTAGATTGTAACAGGTATTGTGTTTGTAACAATGTATAAGGTTGATTTAACTCGATTTGATACGTGAGACATAATATTTTTACATAGAATTTGATTTTGGCAATAAGAACTGTGAGCAGTAAGAATGAACTCATAAAAGCTCAGAGCATAAAATAAGAACTAACTTTTTGAGATTGGGAATGGGACAACATTTCGGCCCCAAATATGACCGAACAAATACACTTATGTGCATGTACAAAATCTTAAAAAAACAATAAAGGGTTTACATGATTTCAGGTATCCTTGCTGTGTTGGTGAGTGATGGCCTCTGTATGTACTCAAGCTCTGACGATGTGGTCGAACTAACCCAGAGTAACTTCAACAATCTCGTCATTAACAGCGATGAAGTATGGCTGGTGGAGTTTTATGCACCATGGTATGATTCTCTCATGAACAAATGTTAATCTTTAAGACCAGGGTTGTCATTTTGATATAAAATAAAAGCGATTTTCATATAAACTTAAGTCAATTGGCAAGGTGTCAAACATCCAATAACAGTTTCTGGAAAATAAATTTTCAAGCAGCAATAATTTATACACTTTCCGCTTTTATGAAATGTTTCGTTCACAGGAAGTGCAGGCCTTATTCTGTCTATTTGGGGAAAAAGTACCTAACAAAATGGGGATTTTTAAATAGTCGCGAAATCTTCCAAATTGGGAAGAATTTTCATTGACAAAAGCATTATTTGGGCAGGGNGCACAAGTATTTTGCCCAGTTTTCTCAGAACACGCCACAAATATGAAGCTCCTAGTAATAATACACTTTAATTAATCTCATCAGGGGTGTGTACAGGAATCTGAAATGGGGCCACATTGAATGCCGTCTGTTTACTTTTGAGGTAGACAGTCAATCAATTTGAGGCACAATTGGACAACGAATGACACTCATTAATAATAAAAACAAAAACAAACGACCTTAAACATTTGATTGCCGAATTGTCGCGCACGGTTTTGGCACTAAAAATTGCATTGAAAATTGAGTTTCGTGTTTCATTGGTATGTGTATCGTGTGTCCAATCTCAGGGCGACGCACGCTATTTACTCGACATTTGATACGAATTGCAATATGTCAAACGATTCACTACCGGTATATTATATCGAGAAAAAGTGTTGGCTGTCGACACACACTATTCTACGAGATGCGTCTACTCTCGACACATACCGATAATGTATAACAACCTTCGACACATTGCGCAAAATATCGTCCAAATCATGAGTCTATCGAAATACATTCAATGCGACTCACAATAGCCCAACGCAACAATTAAACGACAATATATTTACTCGATCGAATGCCATGATTTTTCTGTGCCGTCAGGTTACACCAAACAGGGACCTAAACTGTTTTATTCAGTTTTACACGTGTTATGTCATTCCCTTCAAAATTATATATACCGTCATAGTAAATTATTATCAGAGTTCTAATTTCAAAACTGTGTTTCTTTTAGCGGAAAAATCATATTCTTTAAAATTTTAAAAGGGAGATGACTCCACTTATGTTAAAATGATTTTCCGTTTTTTCCAATTGTGTACTTGTTATGTCATTCCCTTCAAATTTGTAGATATGTTACATCAATTGGTTAAATAATATTTTCACTGTAGTCGCTTTTAAACAAACATTTGTATATTGCCTTGAGTATTCATTTGCTTTCATTAAACTTGAGCGTTGATAAAACTGTCTATCAGCTATATTTTGCATATCGATGTTGACGTGTCTTTTTCACATTTAATAAATAAACGAATTTAAATACGTGTAAAATAAGAGTTAAAATACGTGTAAAATAAAATAGTAGCAAATAGTAGAGTTTAGCCTTTAGGCTTCCCCGGACCACGCGACACGTTTCTCTCAAATCGACCAATCGGCGTCTTCCACGATCCGCGGAGGATTTCCCTGACGGTAACGTCGGTGTCACAACAACATTTTAACTGTAGCGACTGACGGAATATACACGACTATTGAAAGAAAATGATTGTACTTTATGGTAACATTTTCTTTAATTTATGTTTCAGATGATGCATTTTAATTGCCGTTTTCTTGATTTTGTACCAACTGTGTTTTTCATCTATTTTCGCGACCTTAACAATTTCTTAAAAATATTCTGTGAAGTGCTAACTTAAGAGTCTGAAAGTTAGTCTGCATGTTATGATGTAGACCTCCAATGATTTATGACGTGGTTTTATAATGATACGTTTATACACATTATTTTGAAAAGGGACATGCTGTATGTTGATACAAAAGACACAACTGAAATTTGAGGCAGTTATCTGGGAAAATATACTTTTTGAGTAGTTGCAATAATCCAACTCCCAGCTATATTGACCATCCGGGTCGCTGGGAGTTGCAAACGCTTACGCGATTAACCATAGTAATTTTAGCGCCCAGAATCCAGGCGGTACATAATCGGTAAAATTAGCAACATATACTATTTTCTGGCATTTTAAACAACTTACGTGATATGGTGTGCTCGCATAATAATGATATTAATCCAAAGTTTCAAACACGTCAACGGTTCATTTAAATGTGTAAGTTTTTGCAATGAAAACACGCTATCGACAAGCTCCGGAATCATCCGCGAGATAGATCTAGTGTCTAATCAACCAATCGTAATACACCGACTATATCCGGAACCTCCGTACGATTGATCAAATCGTTAATTCAAAACTTCGGCTTTCAGTTGATTACGTTTTTTTTATCAACGTTATGTTTTGAGCATTTATCAACAAACAACACGCAAATTGATGTCGATTGTAACAGGTTTTGTGTTTGTAACAATGTATTAGGTTGATTGAATACGATTTGATAGACATACGTGAGACATAATATTTTTACATTGAATTTGATTTTGGCAATAAGAACTGTGAGCAGTACGAATGAACTCATAAAAGCTCAGAGCATAAAATAAGAACTAACTTTTTGAGATTGGGAATGGGGCCACATTTCGGCCCCAAATATGACCGAACAAATACACTTATGTGCATGTACAAAATCTTCAAAAACAATAAAGGGTTGACATGATTTCAGGTATCCTTGCTGCGTTGGTGAGTGATGGCCTCTGTTTGTACTCAAGCTCCGACGATGTGGTCGAACTAACCCAGAGTAACTTCAACAATCTCGTCATTAACAGCGATGAAGTATGGCTGGTGGAATTCTATGCACCATGGTATGATTCTCTCATGAACAAATGTTAATCTTTAGGGCCAGGGTTGTCATTTTGATATAAAATAAAAGCGCTTTTCATATAAACTTAAGTCAATTGGCAAGGTGTTAAGCAGTCTCCTATGTCAAACATCCAATAACAGTTTCTGGAAAATAAATTTTCAAGCAGCAATAATTAATACACTTTCCGTTTTTATAAAATGTTTTGTTCACAGGAAGTGTCTTCTTAACGAAAATCCAGACTAGGTGGAAAGTGTTGTCCCTGATAAGCCCGTGTGGACTGCACGGGCTAATCGGGGAAGATACTTTACGCACATTCATTAAACCCAGTTTTTTAAGAACGTGGCTCATAACCATATTATTTTCTCTCCAGGTGCGGACACTGTCAGAGCCTGGCCCCAGACTGGAAGAAGGCTGCCACAGCCCTTAAAGGTGTCGTCAAGGTGGGGGCAGTAAACGCAGATGATCACCAGAGCCTGGGGGGCCAGTACGGCGTGAAAGGCTTCCCCACCATCAAGGTTTTCGCACTGGACAAGAAAAATCCCACTGACTATCAAGGTTTGCAGTGTTAAATTGCTTGTTGCTGAGTCACGGCTTCCTTTGGCTCAACATTTTCTGTAGCCAAATTTACCTTGCTGTGGCAAAAATCTTGTTATTTTGGCTATTTTTTTGATGGTTTTTATGAAGAAAATGTTGTTGCCAAAATGAAATTTCCTTAGCAAAATGAGTCAATTTATAGGCATTGGCTACTTAGGTGAATGGCAAAGTAAGCCCTTAGTGTTTTAGGGTTAGTAAGAAAAACACCAGCGTCTATCAAGGATTATAGTGCTCTAGTGGTTGTTGCAGTGTTAAAGGGTTGGTAAGAAAAAAAACCACCAATGCATGGATATCACTGGTTTCCGCCTAGCAACCGGGAGGTTACGGGTTTCAGCCTCACTGCGGGAGTGTTCTTTAGTTCCCCCCAAAGACACTAAGTACTGGTTCAACCCAGGAAGCAGACTCATTTAGCCTAAGGCTTTCTATGCATCCAAGTTAAAATAAATAGGTAAATACTCACACTTTACCCCCCCTCCTTTCCCCGCACGCTCACAAGCTATCAGACTATCAAGGTTTAAATGCTTTTTTGTCTTCATTGCTCAGTTTCATCAGTTTGTTAGGAAGGTAGGAACAAGTATCTGACCAAAAAAGGGCCCCCATTTTCAAATCATGAGGTGCATTTGTTAATATTATTTTTGTTGTCAGCAGTGTTTTAACCAGTCATTTTGGGGAAAGGAGNCAGACATTCCCAAAAGTATTTGAAGTCCACAGGACATAACTTGCAGGACCGGAATGGGATTCATAGGACCGAAACATTAATTTACAAACGTATATATCCCAATACATTTGCAAATTATTATGTCGTTCGGCAACAACTCAGGTGTTCCATTTATACTTAGTGTTGGTTGTTTTCCAAAGCTGATAAGTGATATCCCCAACGGGGATAAAGGGCAGAGCCCCTATGAGCCCTAGCTTATTGTACTTTTTTTATGGTCTTTCTAGTTTCAATTTCTTGTGATTACACTGCGAAATATTATAAACCAGGCCATCCATATCACTGCATACATTGTCATTCTATAAAAATGTTATAAAGAACGTCGAAAATAAATTAAAATCGAGGAATCATACTGTAGCCGAATAAACACCGGTCCGAAAACATGTACGTGTTTTGCACATGAAACAAAATGTGCTTTATTCGAAAACATGTACGTGTTTTGCACATGAAACAAAATGAGCTTTGTTCATATCGTTTGACTGTAGAAAATTGAAAACCATTAACCAGTCAATATGTAATCAATATATAATTTGGTTGAGATATTGCTGTACAATATGCTTTTGAAGTGCTTTACTTTGCTAATCGATCACTTAAAATGTCAAGATGGCGGACATTAAGATTTTCTGAAAGTAGCGAAGAGGTTTTGTCAGTTACATTCATGTCCGTGCTTGCCACTAACCAATCATAAATCGATAAAAAAAGGACCGGACTGAATCGGTACCAAGCGCACATTTCTGGAAGCCCAGGAACATATACGTTCTCAAATGATCGCGCACTCGAACGAATTCTATAAAATAAATCAACTTTTCCTCTTAAATTATTTCCCGGACATTCGGACTGGCAACATGGCATTTTTAGACGGACAGGTCTATAAAACATCGGTCAGGTCCGACTCTTTTGGGAATGTCTGGGGGGGGTGGGATTTGCTTTGGGATCGGGTCTGTTTTACGTTTTTTTTAAGTAGCAGAAAAACCCCTGGTTGTATTTTACCAAAAGGCTGTCACTTCAGGTGCTCGTCAGGCTGCTGGTATTGTTGACGCGGGTCTGAGTGCTGCCTCTAACATGGCCAAGCAACGTCTGTCTGGCAAGAAAGGAAGTGGGGGTGGCGGTAGTGGAAGCGGTGGAAGTGGCGGTGGCAGCGGAAAGAAGGTACAAACATGTCTGTCCAGGCAACTAGCTTAAAAAAGGTTTCCCGCAGTTAAAAAGTTAATTTTTTTAAAGCATTAATATTCAGGCTCATAAAAGCGCATAATGCATTCTGTCATGCCATCAATTTATGAGTTTGTCGGATTTTCTTTTCTTACTCTTTCTTTCCCTGAAGGTAAGTATATTTGTTTGGGAACATAATTGATGAATTCCTTATTTTTCAACACACACAAATTGGTACAGTAAGAAGCTGCAGGGGTCGACAAATTTTGTTTCAGCAACTCGCCCTGCAGGGCGAGTAGCTAATATTTTTCACTTGCCCTGCTGAAATATGTACTTGCCCTGCAATTTATTGAAAAAATGCAATAAATCAGTAACCAATATGTTTTATCGTGATTTTTTATCATCGTATTTGTAACGCTCTAAAAGATTGATGTGTCAACACTTGATTTTTCACATTTCTTACTTGACAATGCAGGTGCGCAGATTTTTTTACCATGACACTGGTTGTTAGGACTAATTTTAGAGCAGTGTGAATAATAAACATCCGGTTAATTTGTTATCGCCGATTAAAAACGTTGTTTTGTTTAATAAAGATGTGTTAAAACTTAAAATTTTAATCTTTTCGGCCAGAAATGCCACTCGCCCTGCAGGACGAGTGCTGCCGGAATATTCACTCGTCCGGAGCTGATTTCCACTCGAAATTACGAGCGGGCGAGTGGATTTGTCGAACCCTGAGCTGTATTACTTAAATGATTAATTTTATTTTTTTGTTGACTTGACTTAAGAGGTGAACTTGTGGATATAAATTAAAATAACCTTAGGAAATGGCCTGATATTTCGTTGGCTGCTTTAACTCAACTTTTAAGTGCGATAAGAGCAG
Source organism: Dreissena rostriformis (assembly GCA_007657795.1). NCBI lineage: Eukaryota > Metazoa > Mollusca > Bivalvia > Myida > Dreissenidae > Dreissena > Dreissena rostriformis. Next base: position 75,532 of record VMBQ01001229.1, read on the forward strand.
AAAGTTCATAAGATTCCACTAGGTTTACAAACTGTTGCAAATTATTGTAATCTGATAAATAGCAGGTGCAGTAAATGTTATCAGTTTCCAATTATGGATCAGTCATTCTTTGTTCATTTATATCATATTTCATTTTATTTGAGATACTTTTTCTAGTCTGCAAAAATAACTCCGTCTTTATAGCCAATGGAGCTATGAGATATTCAATATTTTATAGCCGGAAGCATTTTTATAGCGGAAAAGATTTATAATTATTTTACAGTGACTTTATCATGTAACATACATACATATAGCATGTGTATATGATTTAGGGTTGAAGTTGTAAACAAAGAATTATTGTGCACACTTTAATTTCATTATTGATAATTTTGCTCACAGGATTTAATTAAGGTAGTTTAACGCTGTGTTTTTTAGCTTTAGTTCATTTTTTTCCAATCTGGTTCAAAAACTTGGGAAAAAAAATGCTGCAACAAAAACTTGGATAATCCCACATTATTTTAACGAGATTCTATTCATTCTTGTTCAATGTAGATACATGTGTAATATTAAAAAATCTATTTCAACATTTATCATTTTTATGATAACACGCCCACCCTTGGTGGGCGGGCGGCGGCGTCCACTGCAGTGTCCGCTCTCTATTTCAAATAGTTTTCATCTGATCTTTACCAAACTTGGTCAGAAGTTGTATCTAGACAATATCTAGGTCAGGTTCTAATATGGGTCATGCCGGGTCAAAAACTAGGTCACCGCAGGGCTTTTTTTCCTGACTTTGTGAAGCGGCCCTGGCCCCCTTACTTTGTGAAAAATGAGTCGCGAACTTTTCAAAATTGTGAAAAAATGAGTTGCAATCTTTTCAAAATTGTGACATATTGAGTAGCGAACTTTTCAAAATTGTGAAAAATTGAGTCGCGAACTTCTTAAAATTGTGAAAAACCGAGTCGTGAAATTATTAAAATTGTGAAAAACGGTCCATTTTGTAAAAATTCACGGCCATGTTAGGTTTGTGAATTGTCCTTTTCAAAATTGTGAAATGTCCTTCCACGGCCACTCATAAAGAAGGAAAAAAAGCCCTGCACTTAGAGCATTTCCATTTTATTTTTTTTATTTTTTTTGAAACGGGCGTATCTTGTGACAATCGGCACTCTTGTTGAAATTGAAATTGATGATTAATATGTGGCTTTTTTATTTTGGATAAAAGACGGATATGCATAGGTCATTTTCCGATGTTTTTTTTTTACATTTTTAGTTCGGTATACCCACAAAATCAACAAAAATTACTGTCCAGCAAATAATAATAATGATGGTGTTTGACCAAAGTCCACAAATTGCTTGTTGTTTCCAGGCTGATCTAGCTGATGTAGTAAGGCGTTTTCAAAGTTGGTTTTAAAAATTGACTACATTTTCTTTAAAGTCAATTTGCAAAAACCAACTTTGAAAAAGCGTATTTCGAATGAATTAATCAGGAAAGAGTGAAACATTTTCTACACTTTAAACTATCTCTGTTTCCAAACAATGAAAAATCAAACCATCAATTGGGAATTTTGGGACTCGGGTTTGGAAAAAAGGTTACTTTTTGCCATTATTTATATGATCGAAAAAAGGCAGCCTTTGAGTTGATAATCTTAAGGGCCCTGGCCCCATTCCAAAAATGTGTCGTGTTCTGAGAAAACTGGACCTAATGCACGTGTGTAAAGTGTCATCCCATATTAGCCTGTGCAGTCCGCACAGGCTAATCAGGGACGACACTTTCCGCTTAAATTGGATTTTTTCTAAGAAGAGACTTCATTTAAACAAAAAATGTCATAAAAGCGGAAAGTGTCGTCCCTGATTTACCTGGGCAGACTGCACAGGCTAATCTGGGATAACAATTTACACACAAGCATTATGCCCAGTTTTCTCAGAACACAACACAAATGATGAAAACAACACTGATAACTTCCTCTGTGTTTCCATGCTGATCCAGCTGACGTTGATGACCTCACTGACAGTAACTTGTAAACGTGGCTTAATTTATGTGTGTAAAGTTTCGTCAGAGATTAGCCTGTGCACAAGCTAATCAGGGATGACTCTTTCCGCTTTAATGATTTTTTTTTCTTGAAACAAAAGTCTTTTCTAAACAAATATCCAATGTATGCGGAAAGTGTTGTCCCTGATATGCCTGTGCGTGCGGACTGCAAATCTGGGACAACACTTTACGCACATGCATTAAGCCCGTTTTTTTTTATATTTACCACATTTCTTATAGTCAATTTGCAAACACAAAATTTGAAAAAGCCTATTTTGGCTAAATATATCGGGAAAGAATGAAACATTTTCTATACTTTTAAACGCTCTATTTCCAAAGATGGGAAAAAAAACCTCAATTTGGAGTTTTGGGAAAAAGGTTACTTTTTGCCATTAGGAATATGACCTATAAAAGGAGCCTAGAAGTTAAGAATCCAAAGGGCCCTCCTGGCCCCATTCCCAACATGATGTAAAAAACCCACTGTTAACAGCTTTTTGAGACAGGGAGTAGGCCCAAATATCTGCTCCAAATTTAAAAAGAAACCTGCAATAAACGTTCTTGTTGTTTCCAGGCCGATCCAGCAGACGTGATAGAGCTCACCGACAGCAACTTCAAGGATCTCGTCATCAACAGCGACGACATCTGGCTGGTGGAATTCTTCGCGCCATGGTGCGGCCACTGCAAGAACCTGGCCCCCCAGTGGGAGCAGGCTGCCACGGACCTCAAGGGCAAGGTCAAACTGGGGGCCCTCGATGCCACGATTCACTCTGTCACGGCCAACAAATACCAGGTGGGTGTTTTGTTTTAAACCTATTTATTAATTTAAGCTCGATTGCATTTTAAGCCAATTGAAACGCTCTTGAGTTTTGCAGGCTGGATCACCACTCTTGGAGCATTCAATAGATCTCCTCAATGACACTAAATAATGGTTCTACCCTAGGAACAGACTTGAAACCTCCCAAATAAACTAAGGCTTTTGATGCAACTAGGTTAAAATATGTAGAAATAGTTTTGCGTTGTCAGATGACTGCATTATAAGGGTTGCTGGTGGATCAGCTTGAACATTTTTGGAATTTATAACTTAACCAGTGTAAGCAAGTAATTGTGATTTAACTTGTGATTGTACCATATTTGAATCTCCCTTAATTTCCACAATTGCATCAGTTCAGTGGAAAAGCAACTGCAAGCAAAGGCCATAAAAGTACTTTGCGAGTCTCCTTGAAAAAGGTGTTCCTAGGGAAATATATATAAGTACTCTATGCAATGGTCAAAAAATAAAATTAAAAACTCAGGAAGAATTTTATTCCATTGCATGATAAGATTCGCTGGGATTAATATTAACTGTGGTTTTCACTCCGGCTCTTGCAGGTTCGTGGGTATCCGACCATCAAGTATTTCCCAGGCGGCAAGAAGGATGGCGAGGCTCAGGAATACGACGGGGGCAGGTCAGCGTCGGATATCGTCAGCTGGGCGCTGGGGAAGGTTGCAGAGAATGTACCCCCACCTGATGTGTATGAGGTGAGAAATTGTTAGCCACATTTTGGGAAAACTGGGTTGAATGCAAGTGCAAAAAGTTTGTATAAAAAATTAGAAAATGTTAGCCACGTTTTGCAAAACTGTGTTGAATGCAAGTACATAAAGTTTGTATACGAGGTGAGAAAATGTTAGCCACATTTAGGAAAACTGGGTTGAAAGCAAGTACGTAAAGTTTTTTCCCAGATTTGCCTGTGCAGTCCGCAACATCTCCATATCTGCAGATCATTATGTGAGGTCAATGAGCAAGTTCCATAACTCTGACCCCTAATTCAGCAGAATAATGCCCCCTTTTTGTACTTGGATATTTAATTAAAGTAAATGCTTAACTTCTCCATTTAACTATTTCTATGACTGGTATTCAATTGAAACCTCATCCATGTGTTCTAGGTCATTGCCTGAGGTCACAGACCAAGTTTCATAACTCTGTCTTGCAACTTAGCAGAATAATGCCCCTTTTGTACAAACTAATGCTGTCTGTTTCTAGGTGACCAGTCAGTCAGTCCTCAGCAACAACTGTGATGATAAGCAGCTCTGTATCGTGTCCATTCTGCCGGACATCCTCGACTGTCAGTCCGAGTGCAGAAATGGCTATATCTCCACATTGAAACGGGTCGGAGAACATTTCAAATCAAAGTTGTGGGGGTAGGTGAATATATGTTCAGGACTTTTTTCACTATTTTGGGAACATAACGTTTACCCATGAAATAGGAATTTTAGCATAAATTGAATTTAAATTGGAATAAATTTTAATTGTTTGATTATTAAAAATTTCATAATTATGAATTGAATTTAACGTTGTAATATCATTAACAAATTAATATAGTCCCAATAAATGGATTTGGAAATTAACTGTTGTAATGTAGCAAAAAAAAAATGCTGGTTTTTAAGAAGAAAAGAAAATGCCAGATTATATCATTCTACATGTACAATATTTTCAATCAACAAAAAAAAGTCTTCAGTAGTCATGCCATTTTTTTTTTAAATTAAATAATAAAGAAAGTAAAATATGCTTCAACATTTCAGCTGGGTATGGGCAGCCGCAGGAACACAGCCAAAATTAGAAGAGGGCCTGGAGATAGGAGGCTTTGGATACCCGGTAAGTGCGCAGGTGTTGGGCACGTGGCCAAGTCACTTTAACACTATCAATATGTCATAAAACAACATTTTTATAAAAAAAAATCAAAAAAATCTGATATGATATATATATCATATCAGAATATACATCATATCCGAATTTTTATATTTTTTTTTATATAAAAAATGTTGTTTTATGACATATTGATAGTGTTAAAGTGACTTGGCCACGCGCCCAACACCCGTGGGTAAGTGGTTACATCTTGGTCCTGGAAGATTTCTAGCTGAGGAAAATTGGGCTTGTTGCATGTGCATGAAGTGTCGTTGAAGATTAGTCTGTGCAGTCCGCACAGGCTAATCAGGGAGGACTCTTTTCGTTTATATGGAATATTTCGTTTAAAGGTGTTTTATAAACGAAAATTCTGTTGAGGCTGAAAGTGTCTTCCCTGATTAATCTGTATGGATTGCACAGGCTCATCTGGGAGACACATTAAGCACATGCATCAAGCCCAAAGAGGCTCAATTTATGAGTATTTCACCTTTGTAACCCTAGTCATACATGACAAAAAAAGAAGTGAATACTGGCCATGATGCACTTTTCCATGTACACAATAATCATCAACTTACATGTATTTTTCCTGCTTATGCAATTTTGCTTATGTTATCATCCTACTAAAACTGCTTCAGTTATGTCCCTTTTCAATTAAAAATTCATACGACATGATGATAACAAAATGCTACACAATACAGCCTGCATGACGCTTTTATCCCCAGTGATCCTCACATTTATCACTTTTGGGATAAAGTTCTAGTTAAATGATCAATCATTTATATGAGCCCGGTGCTGGGAAACTTGGGCTTAATACAATTGCGTTAAGTGTCATCCCTGATTAGTTTGTGCGATCTGGACAGGCTTATCATGAACGACACTTTCCGCCTAAACTTGATTTTTGTTTAAAAGAAACTGCCTTTAAATGAAAAAATCCATAAAAGCGGAAAGTTTCGTCCCTGATAAGCCTCTGCAGACTTCACAGTCTAATCTGAGACGACACTTTACACACACAGTTTCTCCAGAGCAAGGCTCATTTACATACTGTTTTTCCAAATTTGGGATGGCACTTAACGCACATGCTTGAAGCCCAGTTTTCCCACAATGCGCCTCATCTATTTACATACTGTTTTTCCAGGCTATGGCAGCTATCAACACCCGTAAGATGATATTCTCAGTATTACGGGGACCCTTCGCCGAGCAGGGAATCAAAGATTTCCTGCGGGATCTATCCTACGGTCGGGGTAACACGGCCCCTGTGGTTGGTGGGAAACTGCCAAACATCGAGAAACGAGAAGCTTGGGATGGCAAAGACGGAGAGGTAGGGGTTATCATGTGGAGTTGTTGTTTTTTCCCTTTCTGGGGAATTGGCCTTTTGGATTGGGAAAAATTGCATTGTTTTTGGTGTGTTTTTTTTTAAACTATTTCGGGAATTGACCCTTTGGATTGGGAAAAATAACAGTGTTTTTTTTCACTATTTTCAAGTATTTTGGGAATTGGCCAATTGCATTGTTATAAATTGCATTGTTTTTATAAAATTGAGATATTTTTTTTTTTTTCGCAAACAAATATTTTAAAATTGAGAATAAGTGTTTTCAATATTATATTTACCAAGGTTCAACTAATTCAGCTAGATAGGGATATGAACCAAAAATTGAGATTTATATAATATTTTTATGCCCCCTTTTTAAAAAAGGTCCCTGTCTGTCCCAAAACTTAAACCTTGGTCATAACTTTTGCAATATTGAAGATAGCAACTTGATATTTGGCACGCATGTGCATCTCATGGAGCTGCACATTTTGAGTGGTGAAAGGTCAAGGTCATCCTTCAAGGTCAAAGATATGGGTCAAAAAGCGCAGTAGGGGGTATTGTGTTTTCACAAACACATCACTTGTTTTTTTCAAATAATTGGAAACTTAAAAATAAGAATTTAAGGCAATCATGTGGGAAAAATGTATACTTTTTGACATTGGTAATACAGCATTTTAGCCCAAAGTTTGACTAAAAAACCCACTGTTTATGTTGAGTTGCTGACAGGGCTGAAATTCTGATTTTAACAAACAAATTATTCATATTCTGCAAAGAAACTGAAATTGATGCAACTGAAAAGTCACATAATTTTTGTGTGCAGGCAACTGTCGTGTATCAGTCAAGTGCTTTTGTTGCTAGTTTAAAGAAAAGTAGTGCATCAAAATGAAACCGATTTGATTGCTCGAGTCAAAAATGACAAATTTGCATTTTTGCTTGTATCAAGAGGCAAGATTCTGCATGAATTGAAATCCCTGATTACTGAAAAATCATTTACAATTGTTGGCATGAAATTTCATGTTGTTTTTGTTAAGTGAATTTTTCGTGCTCAGGACTATACATTCGTGGATTCTAATATTAAAAATACATAAATGAGGAATGTGCGTCCGTCCTTTCCCGATGTTTGTTAAATTTGTGGAGCGGTTAACCCACTTAATCAACGAAAATTTATATCCCACAAATAATAATGATTTTACAGTACTAAAAATATTGTTGCTGTCTTATTCCAGCTCCCAAGCGAAGAGGACTATGATCTGAGCGATGTAGACTTGGACGATGTTGACAACGCCAAGATCGAATTGTGATCTGCATGAATCTTAGAACATCCCTGTACCATTCTACATATTGCGTTGGACTGACATTTCTTACGTTGCTCATGTTATAACTACCACTGGTCGGTTTGGGCCATGATGATATGGTCATATTAGTTTTCGGGGATTTTATACTTTGTATAAAGGGGAGTAACTGAGTCACTCCTATATTCAATATGAAGTAGAGTTGTCTCTCATGTTACATACACTTAATTGATTACTAGAGTGGTAACAAGTTTTTTTGGGATATGGGATATTAGGGGGCCCAGACTGTGGATCCTAGAGGTTTTCTCTATCATATTATTTTTATTAATGTGTTAATTGGTTGTAGATCTTCTTAAGGAGTTGTAAGAATTCATAAGCAATTAATTGTCGCTTTACTTCCCATGATGCATTTTCTTATAAAAAAAATATTATTATTTACTTTAACATTGAAATTGTCTTCATCTTGGCAGGATTTGAATACTTTTGGCATTTGAAAACTTGCAAGTGTTGATTTAGTTTTGATTTTCAATGTTCATGATGTATTATATCATCTAAGCTCTTTTGTTACTTTGCCTGAATGTATGTTACCAAGTATCTTGGATTGTAAGCAAGTTAACCCATTTATGCCTAGTGGACTCTCCCATCCTTCAAAATTGGATCAATTTATTTCCAAAATTAGGGATGTCTAGTATATATATTTCTATATTTAGAATATTTCTTACAGAAATTACTTAAAGCAAACAGCGCAGACCCTGATGAGACGCCGCATCATGCGGCGTCTCATCTGGGTCTATGATGTTTGCCAAGGCCTTTTTTCTATACGCTAGGCATAAATGGGTGAATTAAACACTATGATTGTCGCATAATCACTCCAATGTTATCAAATATGACCCATAAAATCAAATTCATGTGATAATTTGGTTATTTAGATTTTATTTATTGAAACAAAATACTGACACTTGTAGAAACCTGTATTGTTTACAAATTTACTTTTGAGCTGAGAAACGACAGAAAATATTATTTGTAACATATTATAAGTTATGCTTTCTTTACAAATTTCTTATAGAAATTTGGAAAAGAAAACTTTAACTTCATGTTATAAGAATTTTTGGTGCGAGTATACACTGCTTATCGTGATAGGCAATATGCTTTATTCACATTCTTTTCAATTGTTTTATTAAAATCAAAAGCGCCTTCATACATATATCAAATTTGTGTTAATAACAAATAAACATAATACAATATGTATTTTCCCCTTCTAAAAAAAATGTTGCGGTGAAATTCACGTGAATTAAATGGAGGAAAATGTGAACGGTTATTATGTAGATTGGTTATTTGCTGTTACAGTATAGACTTCTACATTTGACATGTTGAGAGCTTATTAACCCTTTTAGCGCTGGAACCGAATTTTAAAGGCCTTTGCAAACAGTTTGGATCCAGATGAGATGCCACAGAACGTGGCGTCTCATCAGGATCCAAACTGTTTGCTATTCTGATAGTATTCTTTGAAAAAAAAATGGAAGAAAATGCTAATTTTAGAAATTCAGCAGACGACATTTTAGCAGACGGCAAATTTCCCAGCATGCAAAGGGTTAAATTCAGAGAGGTAGATCTACGTCTCTGTTAAATCTCTGGCGTAAGTTGATTGTGTACATATGGGCCATGAGATAATTTGTGTCGTGTTCTGAGAAAACTGGGCATAATGCATGTTCGTAAAGTGTCGTCTCAGATTAGCCTGTGCAGTCCGCACAGGCTAATCAGGGACGACACTTTCCGCTTTTATGAATTTAGGCGGAAAGTGTTGTCCCTGATTAGCCTGTGCGTACTGCATAGGCTAATCTGGGATGACACTTTACGCACATGCATTATGCCCAGTTTTCTCAGAACACGACACATTTGTGTGTAGTTTTTGTGTTATGGTTTAAAGTGCATTTTATTTGTTTATTATTATAAGTTGAACATTTTTCTGTTTGAAATACATCTAATTAAAGAATAAACGAAGCATCCGTTCTAAATAACTGTTTGCTCTATTCAAACATTGTCATTATCAAGCCGCATGTGAATAGGTTTGAATGGTGTTATTATATTGCTATGAACGTAAGGGTGATATTTTGGTGAATAAATTATATGATCTATTGAACTTGAATTGGCTTGATGTTGTTAATTAGAATGTGGCCGATACAACATCATCAATGGATTCGTTCTCAAACTAATTGAGTATCGACGTCAATGATTGATGCAAGAAGGTTGTTCATGTAGTGAATTCAATATGTTTAAATGTTTACGGCAATAGTGCGTACTTAGATATTCTTTGTAAAATATATTTTTTAATCTATATGTAATTCAGCAGGACGTGATTTTTTTTTCGACTTGCCCAATTTTAATGCAAATGTACGTCAAAATACGCCAGTCAATTAATGTAATAAGAGTTGTTTTTATCCCCGATTTTTTTTGGGGATTTTATGAGCACGAATTTTTTGGGAAAACGGGGCTTAATTCATGTGCGTTAAGTGTAGCCCCACATAAGCCCGTGCAGTCCGCACAGGGAAATCAGGGAAGATACTTTCAGCCTAAGCTGGATTTTGGCTAAGAAGATACGTCTTTGGAACTGCAAAGGATAATCTGGGACGACACTTAACGCACATACATTACGCCCAGTTTTCTCAGAACGAGACTGATATACTAGAAGTCCCGCTTTGAGGATCACGGCATTGGAACAATACAAAGTATATTTGTAACTGAAACCTAATTTATTTAGTTTCTTACAATTAAAATCAATAAATTACATAGACTTGAATGAACAATAAAAACTAAGTCAATTCATTTTAACGAATATATTCTCTGAAACAATAATACACATGTACTGACATACTGTAAGTATTTATAATAGACCTATATACAATGGATTTCCGTTAAGAAGGGACCTCTTTGAACCTCAAAATTCCATACAAACTAAAGGTTCGTCCCTGATTATCCTGTGCGGACTGGGTCGATACTTTATGTACATGCATTAAGCCATGTTTTCGCAGAGCGAGGATTATATACTAGAAGATTATTTAACAAATATTATCAGTTAATTACACAGTCTCGAGAAAACACTAAAAACTAAGTCACTAAATGTTTACCAATATAATCTTTAAAACAATAACACACATGTACTGACTTTGTAAGTATGTATAATAGACCTATATACAATTTAACACAATTGTTTATTAGTCAACACAGATACAAGCTCAGTCATTTCATGTTAAAATAAATAAATAAATATGTTCACTATGAAAAGAAAACAAATGTAGTTACATATTGTCAGTATTTATATTAGTATAATGTACAATTTGTTCACAATTGTCTATTCATCAACAAAAAAAATCACAAACCAAGGACCTATACAAAAAACAAAGTGATTTCACGTTAACGAATATATTTGCTGAAACAATAACACAATGTACTTATATTGTCAGCATTTAAAATAATAAAATTATGTACACTTTAACACAATTGTTTATTCATAAAAAAAAAACACAAACATAACAAACGCAACGGTCTGTGGAAGGCTTGCACCTCTGGTATTATCTGACATGTGTGCTCCTCTCCAGTTTGGTATTGCCGTCACGTTGTCTTCAGTTATCCGATCACGTGACAAATGGTTACGGGAAGTAGCCGGGAAGTACTGGTTGTGGTCGCATGTAATTGTAACCCCCACCACCGGGACTAAAACGCAGTGTAAATATGTAAAACATGTTTATATGAGAACGCAGTGCTCATGGTGAGCTATTGTGGTCATCTTATGTTATCAGTCTTGACGAAGATTGGTCACAATGTTTATTCTGACCACATTGAGGCCAAGTTCGAATCTTTGACACGTGAGTCCAAAAATTACGTCATCAGGCCAAACATACAAAACATTGTAACCTCTCTAAAGCAATAATTAACGCCTCAGTGTCGACGAAACTTGATCAGAATGTATACCTTGAAAATATCTAAGCCAAGTTCGAATCTGGGTTTTATGTGTCAACAAACAATTGTTACGTCTCTAGAAGTCACGTGTATGACTTAATCGTGATGAAACTCGCCAATCTCTAAGCTAACTTTAAATCTTGGTCACGTGCGTATACAAACTATGTCATAGTGTTACTCCTTTGGAGGCAACATGTATCACTCGATCTTGAAGAAGCTTGGTCGGAATGTTTTCTCAAGATATCTAGGCTGAGTTTGAATCCGGTTCACGGTCGTTCAAAAAACTAGTTCACTGGATAAAATCTTAAAACACAACACTTGTAACAGCTCTGGCTCAATGTAACATGATCAATTCTCAAAGGTGTAATGGGTGGGTGTGTGTGTG
>VMBQ01001229.1:87150-106175 GCA_007657795.1 Dreissena rostriformis
CCGTGATTCAAGACGCCTGTCTAGGTTTTGTTATAACCTATAAACTGTTGAGTTTTATACTTGATAAAATGACTGTTAAAGAACAGTTTTGTCAACAAGGACGCAATTTGTGACTCGTCTTTCCTGATTTACTATATATGCATCGTTCTGGAAATAAATAACAGGCTTTATGTGCATGTGCGTAAAGTGTCACTCTTGATTAGTCTGTGTCGTCCACTTAGGCTAATCAGTGATGACTCTTTCCCTATAGACTTGTTTTTTTGTTTACAAAACACTGCCTTTAAACGAAGAATTCCGTAAAAACGGAAAGTATCGTCCCTAATTAGCCTGTGTGAAATGCACAGGCTAATCTTGGATGGCACTTTAAGCACATGCCCCAAGCCCTGTTTTCTTAGAGCGAGGCTCAACGTTGTTTTCGCATTGGCATTGTGCTAGTGGAATAAGAAGATGTAGAGGTTTATATGGCATTGTGCTAGTGGAATAAGAAGATGTAGAGGTTTATATGGCATTGTGCTAGTGGAATAAGAAGATGTAGAGGTTTATATGGCATTGTGCTAGTGGAATAAGAAGATGTAGAGGTTTATATGGCATTGTGCTAGTGGAATAAGAAGATGTAGAGGTTTATATGGCATTGTGCTAGTGGAATAAGAAGATGTAGAGGTTTATATGGCATTGTGCTAGTGGAATAAGAAGATGTAGAGGTATATACGAGTTAATGAGGTTTTTCTGGGTACACTTGAACAATGACGAGAGAGAGACGCACTCAACTATAGGAGAAAGAAGTGACACATATGAGTCGCGTTCTGAGAAAACTGGGCATAATGCATGTGCGTAAAGTGCTGTCCGCACAGGCTAATCAGGGACGACACTTTCCGCCTAAATTGGATTTTTGCTTAGAAGAGACTTCATTTTAACGAAAAATGTCATAAAAGCGGAAAGTGTCGTCCCTGATTAGCCTGTGCGGACTGCACAGGCTAATTTGGGACGACACTTTACGCACAAGCATTATGCCCAGTTTTCTCAGAACGCGATACATAAGATTAAAAACCGAGATAAGCTGTCGTAGACTTTTGTTGATAATTATTAAATAATATAAAAACACGTTAATAAATAATATATTAATAAATTATCAAAAAATATATTAACATTTTTCATCAAAAATCTCAAAATTGGAAGACGAACGAATGCTTAAGACAGCAGTAATTACACCATATGTTCACATAATTACGAAAAGGTGGGGGTCTATTTGTTAAAGTGATTAATTCACAAGCATATCATATATACAATGTTCAACTTTCCGAAATTCGTTACTGTAATAAGAAGCTTTCATATTTCCATGTATAGTTTTCGATCAAATAATCTCATCAGCATCAATAAGCCACAAACAACACCATCTAAAACAACAACAACAACACAAAAATTATCCTATAACGGGTCGCAACATATCACAGTAGTTCGAGTATATACAATGTCACCGCATGCACAGTTTTTCTCCAAGGTTGGTGAACAAATAGTCTCCGTGAGTCGGGAAAAGTAGCACACAAGCGAAAAAAAAGAAGTCCGAAAAGAATGGGTTCAGTGCAGGCTGCCCCGGGGTCAAGGAAAGTAGCCCGGGGGTAGAGGCTGTGTACGCACAAGTCGCATACCTTGCACAGGTTGTCTGTAACATGTTAAACTTCAAGTACACATGGCGATTCTGCAAAAGGTTTAGGTAATTGAAAAAGATAAAGTAAATATTACGGTTTATGAAGGTTTGAAGTTCTCGTAGATATTACGATTCTTTGTAGAGTTCTAGTAGATAGTACGGTTAACTTTTAGAGTTGAAGTTCTAGTAGATAGCAGGGTTTATTGGAAGAGTTTAAGTTATGTAAATCGTATGGTTAATTGGAACAGTTGACGTTCTAGTTAATAGAGCGGTTAATTGGAACAGTTGAAGTTCTTGTTAATAGTGCGGTTAATTGGAAGAGTTAAAGTTCTAGTAAATAGTACGGTTAATTGGAAGAGTTGAAGTTCTAGTAAAAAGTACGGTTAATTGGACGAGTTGAAGTTCTAGTAAATATTACAGTTAATTGGAAGAGTTGAAGTTCTAGTAAATAGCAGGGTTAATTGGAAGAGTTGAAGTTCTAGTAAATAGTAGGGTTAATTGGAAGAGTTGAAGTTCTAATTAATAGTACGGTTATTTTGAAGAGTTTTAGTAAATAGGACAGGTAATTGAAAGAGTTTAACTTCTAGTTAATAATGCGGTTAATTGGAAGAGTTGTAGTTCTAGTTAATAGTACGCTCAATTAGAACAGTTGAAGGTCCAGTAAATATAACGGTTAATTGAAAGAGTGTAAGTTCTTGTTAATAGTACGGTTAATTGCCGGAGTTTAAGAGTTCAAGTATATATTACGAGTCACTAAAAAACTGGAAAGAGGTATTTTGCGAGAAAGGAGAATCACGATTTAATTGCGAAGAAAAGATAAATAGAGAGAAACTGTTTGCATGTGGTATTCCACTTAATCTGATAAAGCTGTTCAATTGTGGAAAGCAATTAATTGTGTCGTGTTCTGGGAAAAATGTGCTCCATGTATGTGCGTAAAGTGTTGTCCTAGATTAGCCTGTGCAGTCCCCACATTCTTATCAGGAACGACACTTTCCGCTTTTATGGTATTTTTAGTTTAAAGTCAATCTCTTCCAGGTTATGCGGAAAGTGTCGTCCCTGATTAGCCTGTGCGGAGTGCATACGCTAATCCGAGACTACACTTTACGCACACGCATTAAGCCCAGTTTTCCCAGAACGCGACACAATTAATTAAGATGTCCATAAATCTACCAACTTACAACTGCCCGTACGAGATGGGTCTCGCCACGGTCCGGATGTACTGCGGCTGGCGCTCTATGATCTTAGGGGGCGGAGTCGCCTGGCGGGGGGACGGGGGGCGGTACTTCCCTGAAATTAACGACATGCGCAGTTTTCCTCCTTTATCAAGTACACGTACAAATCACTTTGTCAATTTAGAAAAAATTGCAAATTTCCCAATTTTCGTCTGACAAATTCCCACAAGGACGGAAAGTTGCATCAAGTTGGTTCCAAAAGCGCATTATCTGCAGCTGCAAGTGAACAAATAAAACGAGAACTGACGCTGATCAGTTCAACCAATAAGGCATGTACAATAATATTTAAATGGGTTTGTGCACTTCAGTACTAAACGATTAAAAACACCCATAATTCCCAATCTGAAGAGTTCATGACTCGAATTTTCCCAATTTAAGGGTTTTCGCACTTATGTTCTCAATAGCCGTGGTACTGGTACTTTCCCAATTGGGCAAAAAATATCGCCGATATGTGACGTGTTATAGCAAATGATTTGGACGAAAAACAGGAAATTTGTACGCGATTTACTATAGTTTCAAAATGCACAATAATGCACGGGTAATTTGTAAATAGGTAAAATTCGAAACAAAATTATTATAGATTTTGTGTTTCTATGATATTCGACTGACTGAGAACAAACAAAAAGTAAATACAGTACTTACGTGGTGGTCTGAAATGACAGAAAAAAAAAGATATAACTATTGTAGTATTATAAGTGTTATTATTATCATTATAATTAATATAACCAAACACGGTCTTACATTTTAAATTACACTTGGATTTTGTCTTTCGAGACTTTTCCGCTTATACAAATCAAGCAAATGCAGTATTTTCTTGTATATGTTTAGCGTTTGATGTTCTATACGGACAACATGTGCATGCAACTAATCTTATACTCACAAACGTTACCATATGATATATATATATATAAGTAACAAATGTGTTCCATGAATTGTATAATTATCGCCAATATTGACCCTTGTTCAGGGACAACGGGGCTTAACGCATGTGCGTTAAGTGTCGTCCCAGATTAGCATCTGCAATCCGCACAGGCTAATCAGGGCGACACTTTCCGCCTAAACTGGATGTTCGTATGTAACAGACTTCCTTATACGCAAAATTCCATAGAAGCGGAAAGTTTCACGTTATGCTCATGTCTTAACCCCAGTTTTCCCAGAACGAGGCTCAATTTATCTTTAATCGGCTTCTTCTTCGTGAGTCAAAAAGCTTTTTTCCAAATATTATACAAACAGTTTTTATCAATATTACTGACAGCAACGCTCGGATTCGTTAAATTAAAAATCAAACTCTAGCGTTCGGTTAATTATTAACGTATCTCATTAAAATTAAATCCTAAAGTCGCTCAAATGATTTACACACCGTGATAGATTTTTTGAATATAACTGACATTATCGCTAACATTGATTATTTTTTTTTTTTTATTAAATTTAAAATCAAAATCTAACGTTTGGTCAATAATTTGCATATCTCATTAAAATCAAATCCATTTCGCGGATATTTATATGGGCGGAATCGTAAGAAAACGTGTTTTTATTGAGGATATCACTGAAAATCCGGTTGAAATCGATCGAAAAAAACAACAATATAGCGACTTTTGTTTTTGGGTCGAGTACGGTAAAGTACGAAAACGACCTTATTAATATTCATGATTCGACACGTTAATTAAAACCTTAACAAACACAATTGCGGATACGGGCGAATTTAGCGGAGAGAAGGTAAGAACAAATGCAAATACATCTGTTACAGACGGAAACTGAGTTGCAACGGTACGTTTTTGCTAAATCTATGTATTTATCTTCCATATGATAATAATGTTTAGCGAAAGCTAAATATAGATATAATTTGCATAACTCGCGACGCTGCAATGATTTTCGCCTATTGCATGTATTTATGATCATTTATATATTATTTTTATCGATCCAAACCGATTTTTACCAGGTTTTCGATGTCAACCTCGAAAAAAAAATATTTCAATGAATTTATGTAAAGTTTATTTCTCGCTATACGATTTAGATGCAGCGATCTATTCCGCGAACTGTCGCTTTAATGAACGCCCTGTACAACAATCACATTTTTTATAAACTCCTGTCCATGCACATAAAAATAGTGAATTTATTATTTACATAAACTTACTCATCGGGTGTGACCTGTCTTGGTGGGTATCTGAAACGAAATAATAATCTTTAAAGTATTTTTTTTTCACGTATGATTTCTGTTGAAAAAACAACAACGAAAAACGTTTGATTAGTTCCAAAATTTCAGGTTAAAATTACTACTTTATTTTAAATAGAGGCTATCAACACTAAAAATCCTATTCCACTTGGAATTTGAAATAATTTGGTACCATTAACACGTTGATGTTTTTATAAGCAGATCAATTTTTAACAGAACCTAATTTTATTTCACATAAAGTTTACTGTATCTGTATTGAACAAAATGATAATTCAAAAGATTTTTGCAGAAATTTAATAATCTATTTAGAATGAACTTTACAAATATTTAAGCAAAACTGGTTTTTATCTGACACGATAACAGTCTTACTAGCTATACATGGAATCGTTTTAGGATTTCGTAATCAAAACAATAAAACATATGAATCTGGAAGGAACACAAAATAATACAATATGAATCCAAGTCACATACTTAGTAACAACGGCACAATACATAATGCTATTTATACTTAATGTGTATTTCTTATCAGCTATACACCAGTACCACTCAGTAAGGGTCAGTTTGATCTACTACCTCGCCCGTCTCTGCTGTTGTCGTCCGAACTGCCGACAGTCGCACATGTTGCTGAGGCCGCCGCCACTGCCGCCGCACACGCCGCAGCACATGCGCAGACAGCAATACAGCAGCCCGGCGAGTAGTGCCAGCCCCATCAGTAGCGACAGCACGAACAACGCAATGTTCTCGCCGTGCGCGAAGAAATTGTACGCCGTAGTTGTTGCCACTGTAGGTCACAATATACAATATGCAATATGTAATACACAAATATACTTATACATTTATATACTAATATGTAATATACAATATGCTTATATATTAATATACTAATATACTAATATACAAAATTCAATATACTAATTCAAAGCCTTATGTCATGTTATGTTTAACCTTTAAATTTAGTTAAAAATAAGGTCAACATTTTTGCACCTAGGGATCCCCATAACCATATATTTTCCTAAACTTTAAGACAATTCTAAGCAGAATGCATTTAAGAAATACAAAAGTTATTTCATGTGATGTGTAAGAAAGAACTCGAAAGTAGTCAAAGTTGACTGTTTATTGATCGTTTTTTTTTCCCGGCTACTTTTAGTTTGAGTGTACCCCTTCATCACGAAACTTTCCATCTGTAATCACCAATCTTTAAACATAACATTGATTTCTTGGTGAACATAAATGTGGCGTGTTCTGAGAAAACTGGGCAAAATGCTTGTGCGAAAATTGTCATCCCAGATTAGCCTGTGCAGTCCGCACAGGCTAATCAGGGACGACAATTTCCGCTTTTATGGAATTTTTGGTTTAAATGATGTCTCTTCTTAGCAAAAATCTAGTTTAGGCGGAAAGTGTCGTCCCGGATTAGCCTGTGCGGACTGCACAGGCTAATCTGGGATGACACTTTACGCACAAGCATTTTGCCCAGTTTTCTCAGAACACGCCACAAATGTCTTCCCTGCACAAAGGTCAAGAAAAGAACAACAAAACGAGTTTCATTAGCTGTAAACATGTCTTCCAGTAAATCAAGATGATTTTTGAGAGAGTATAGCATTTCACATCGCAAATATTTAGTGTACTGTAACCTGTCGTGGTCGTAGTGGAAGTGGTCGTGGTACAGCCCGAGAAGATCACGTTGATTGTTGACGTTCCCGTGCGCGCCGGGGCTCCCTTGTCAACGGCTGTGGCGACGTACCTGTAACAGGCTACGTTTGTTTAGACCTATTTATTTTAGCTCGATTACATCGAAAGCCTAAGACTTGTTGAAACGCTCTCGAGTCCGTTTCCTGTGAAGAATCATTACTTGCTGTCTTTGGGGAGATATATTACGATGATATGATATGTTTTTAAATGGCGTGTTTTTAAGCATTTCATCGTTATGTATCGGGGAACATTACGCCTAATGTGCAAGAATCCCGCATTCCATATGACTTGTTTACAATCATGATACAAAGCGTTTGTCACACCAAAAACGAACGCACAACCGCTAAATACCTTTATACCGATGCTTCAAATTAACATTAGTTACATATGAGCCTCGTTCTTGTTAAACTGGGCTAAATGCATGTGCAATTGTCACTCCATATAAGCATGTGAAGTCCGTACAGGCTAATCAGGCACGACACTCTTCGCAAAGGATGGATTTTCGATTAGACTTCCTTTAAGAAAAAACTCCATAAAAGCTCAAAGTGTCGTCACTGATTAACCTGTGTGGACGCACATGCAATAAGCCCAGTATTCCCAGAACTAGGCTCATATGAAAACACTGTGTTGCTCAGCGTATGCGTACGTGACTGTAGTTCCGGTTGCGAAGTCTGGCGACTTGGACAAGTAAATGTTGCAGTTCGCGCCGATAGTGTAGTAGGCGGAAGAGGACGAACCGGATGCGCCGGAACACGAAAAGTCCGCGTTGCTTCCGCTGTCCGCGTCCGTCACAAGCAGGGAACCTGCAGACAGGAAACGTTCGTTGTTTCGGAAATATTTTTTTTGACACAATAGTTGAACTTGAATATGACGTCAGACCAAAATCATTTGGGCTTGTGAGTTTGTTTGTGGTCACCATAAAACCGGACTGTTGGTTTAAACTTATTTATTTCGACATAGTATCATATTCACAAGTAACATGACATTGACATAGGATTGGGCTGAAAGACGAACCTTATTGGAGCCCTCTCCCGATTAATAATGTATTAAAGCATGACATTATGTCATGACGTCGCAGTAAATTGACAATACGAAATACAAAATGCAACTTATATACAAGTCCAAAAACAAAATACAAAATGCAACGTATATACAAGTCCACTTATATCAGTGAAAAGAAACATCAGCAATTTTACAGGGGAAAAGATATGGAAACTGAGGGGAAAAAAGGAAACATAAACAAAACAACAGAATTGATTTCGAGGTAGTAAAAGGTCATGTATAAACTTATGGAGAAGAAGAATGGCAGAGAGAAGAAAAAGGACAGTTGGTGTTTTCTCCGGGTATTCCGGTTTCCCCAAAGAGCACATGCCCAAGCCAAAATTTAATATCATTTAGTTAAGAAATTGCAATTAAATTTTTAATTCGTCCTATTGTATTAAGTCATATTGGTAAATAATGTATGAGCGCCTCCTGACCCGCACATAATGCAGCCTCAGACACGGAAGGACCAATAAACGTCAAAACACACACACACGTTTCGTGCCATTTGTTTGACACAACCGTTAGTATGTATAATACAGATTGACGTAAATAATTTGGCTATTTATGAAAGGTGTGGTTCCTTACCTATTTGTGATCCGGCGACGTTGCAGGTGACGTCAAACGTGTACGCCGTCGAGGAGAACGTCGGCGTGTTGTCGTTGATGTCCTTAAACATATTTCAGATCTTATTAAATATCGTGAATATTTCTCTCAATTTCTCTAGTTGTTAATATTACTGATGCGCAGATATGATACGTCAAGTAATTTGGCCACTACCTTCATATACCGAAAAACGAAGAAAGAAAGACAGCAGTTGTGGTTGCGGTGGCGATGGAAGTGATGGTGTCTTTATATTATGATCATTTGTGCGAATTTATGTCGAAAACCCATCATGCGCAATCAATGTATGGCCGGACACAAACATGTACTTACACTATATCCATATTAGAAATAAATACTTAAAGTGACTATTGTGATCTTGACCTTTGAGCCACCAGAAAGACCAATGACCGCCTGAAATATGAGCGCTCCAAAAAAAGAAAAGTTCTCGAGATACGGAACGGGTTTGACGGAGGACTGACTTACTAACGGACGGACGGACAAGGGCAAAATAGTATGTCCCAGCCAATAAGAAAGGGAAACTTTAATATAAAAAGTTCATACAATTAATTTTTAATAAAGTTACATACTGCAATCGTGATGGTGACCTGTGTAGACCCGGTTTTCTTGACGCCAGTGGTTCCCCCTGCGTCGATGCATAACACCGTCAGCACGACGCTTGAAGGCATAGCGTTCTTATCGACGTCATAGTTTTCCTTAAACGTCATGACACCGGCGGTGTTAATGGCGAACCTAGTGTCAAGAAACAAAACGCGTCATACAAATCGCAGGCTAATTTGGGACGACACTTTACGCACATGCATTAAGCACCGTTTTCCCAGAGCGAGGCCTACGTTGTTATTGACCATTCCTGTGTAAATGTATCAAAAGCCGGCAAAGATTTACGGCGAAAAAACGCTGTCAAGATCTATGGATAAAACTCTTCAAAGGGCAATACTTATGTCCGAAGTTCTCTTACCTGGACAAACCAATGACATACATACCTTTACCAAGATGTTGATCCAAATTTAAATGAAGTATTGAGGAGAAAGAACGCAGTGCTTGTCTGCACTTTAATTTCTGCCACCGACCTCAAACTGTAAAGTTTTAATTAACACTTACATGCTATTGTTAGCACAGTAAAATCATTTCGTGTGCAGTGATATTTTTACAAATTTTCTCATCTGAGTCATGGGACTCGATAACTTGCAAATCTATGAGAACCCAAATTGAAAGAACGAGTCCAACTATTTAACTATATAATTGTTTAGAAATGTCAATGCATTTTTGGGATTCACATAATTCGAAGCTTTGCACCCCCAGAGGTTTTTCTGAGTCCAGGACGCGGGACTCGCAGATAAAAAAAATCACTGCGTGTGTGGGACATAAAAATGCTCGACTTACGTTTAAACGTTCATACCTATTGCTGTTATTCGCGGCCTTAAACCCGTACGTCAGTTTCGATACATCAGTAACGTCCTGGTCGGAACACGAGAAACCCGGGTCAAAGGACACACTTCCGGCCTGAAAAATTGACACATGTATATGTGGTGTGTTTTGAGAAAACTGGGCAAAATGCTTGTGCGTTA
The DNA here is from genome assembly GCA_007657795.1 of Dreissena rostriformis. Classification (NCBI taxonomy): domain Eukaryota; kingdom Metazoa; phylum Mollusca; class Bivalvia; order Myida; family Dreissenidae; genus Dreissena; species Dreissena rostriformis. The sequence goes on from VMBQ01001229.1 coordinate 97,123, forward strand.
ATTGTCATCCCAGATTAGCCTGTGCAGTCCGCACAGGCTAATCAGGGACGACAATTTACGCTTTTATGGAATTTTTCGTTTAAATGATGTCTCTTATTAGCGAAAATCCAGTTTAGGCGGAAAGTGTCGTCCCGGATTAGCCTGTGCGGACTTCACAGGCTAATCTGGGATGACACTTTACGCACAAGCATTTTGCCAAGTTTTCTCAGAACACGTCACATATGCTCAGAAGGAAATGTCGCTTGAAGAAAAAAGATGCATAGGAACCTACTAGTGTCGATGGTTTAAGTGTTCTTGCTATCGAGCGGGACACAGGAGAAGTCGTAGAGGTCAGTCGGTGATTAATCAACAAACCGGAACTATTTGAATACAATTTTAATTGGAGACCACCGAAGGAACATCCCTGGGTGACGTTTCGTCAAAATCCTCCGAGCGGTTAAGGAGGAATGTCGTTTGCCAAAAAAATGACTTAAACATGGAAGCGCGCAATCACGCACTGACGAACGGACGGCGGACATTACGTTATCCCAAAACCTCACTATGAGCACGTTTTGCTCAGGGCCCGTATGCAAAAAAACAATTTTAGACTTTCGAATAAAGAAAAGACAGACATATCAAAATATTAATATGTTCAACGTTTTAATATATACAGGCTACAAAGGTTGCTTGTGTGATAAATTAGTTGTTCTGTATGACGAATTGTCTTGACAGAGGGGTTAAATTCCATGTCATAAATGCCATTCCATATTGAACTGTATTATACTATTCGAACTTTACATTTTAAAAATATTCTTTATTCTCAAACTTAAGTTTAAGAATCGGTTGGTGAACACAAGCCCAGGTGAGCTAAAAACTTTTTTTGTTTTACACTTACCGCGCCCTCCGATGTGGTCGCATAGTACATGGTGTCAGAGAAGTAGGGCGCCTCATTCGCGTCCTGTACCGTCAACGTGTACATGAACGGACCGCCCGTGGCCGTGCCGTCGCTGACGTTAAACCCGCACGTGTACGTCTTCACGGTCTCGTAATCTAGGGCCTGGACGAGCTTCACATTGCCGTCTGATAAAGGAAATAAAATGCACACTTTTTTTCTTTTTAAATTGTTACCTTGTTCATTTTACTAGCGGTTCAAATTTTTAACAACTGGGTCGAGATCGAAAAGCGAATACCATAAGACTCGTTCGGCGATAACTGGGCTTAAAGTGTCATCCCAAAATAGCGCGTGTAGATCGCACATGCTAATCAGGGAAGACACTTTCCGCTTAAACTGGTTTTACGTTTAGAAATGGTTTCTTTTAAACGAAAAATACTACACACGCGGAAAGTGTCGTCCATGATTAGCCTTTGCTGACTACCGGTGCATAAGCTTATCTGGAATGACCCTTTACGCGCATGCATTAAGTCTAGTTTTCCCAGAACGGGGCTCATATTATGTCCACTACGCAACCGCAACCTCAAATTAACGAATAAGATGTGTAGGAACGAAGTTCTGGTTCCACCCAGGAAACGGACTCAAAAGCGTCTCAATTAGCCTATGGCTTTCGATGCAAACGAGTTAAAATAAGTATATGTTAACTAACTCACTTGTGTCGATGGTGAACGTGTTCTTGCCGTCGGGCGGCACGCAGGAGAAGTCGTAGGTGAGAGTCGTCGAGGCGTCCGGGTCCTCGGTGGTCAAGGTCATTAGGACAGATCCCAGGGGCAGGGACTCGAGCTCCGCGGCCGCCAGGGAGGGGTCAAGATTGACGATCCGAGGCACGGTATTCTGGTCTGAAAACAGAGTGGCAAGGGTCGAATGAGGCGGTGCAATTTGCTGTACTTTGTATTAGGGCCAGTGAATGTTCAAGGTTTATTTATTAAAGTACGCACTCCAGCAATCCTGTGTATATTCAAACTTGGCGTATTTGTAGTATTAAAGTGGTCGTATTACTGCTATTAATGCTATCAGTCTTCAACCTAAAAGTTTGATGAAATGATCTTATATCAAAGTACATGGATCCAATATCATCCAGTATCAATATGCCAAAAATAATTTCCAACAATCACACAACCAGGAACAAATAGACAAATTCAAGAAACTTAATTTAGAGAACATTTGTCAAGCACCAATATTACAGAAGCCAACGATGATGCAAGAATCTAATTGGGTACCATTATAAAAATGCAGGCAGTCGAAATCAAAATGTAGTCATTTTCTATCAAAATGAGTACTAATACAAATGCAGGGGGGACAATTTCAAAATGTAGGAATCCATTATCAAAAATTGACAAACCAATGAAATAATGCAGGGATCCAATATCAATATGCTGGGCACCAATTGAACACGCATGCGCAGACTTACTTGTGAGTTGGACGATCTGTGTTTGGTAGACGTCTATAGAGTCCACAGTGTCGTGTGCCTTGACAGTCAAGTAGACAGTCGGGTATCTCGAGTCTAGATATTTGAAGTCTCTGTTCGCTTTTATCACACCATTACCTGTAGAAATGTTTAACTTCCGGTTAGATTAATTACGCGAACGCTGAAGACGATAACTCTTTACTTGTAGTGGATGCATACTTTTAAGTTCCTTTTATCCGAAAATAGTTGACTATATGAGCCTAGTTCTGAGAAAACTGGGCTTTATACATGTGCGTGAAGTGTCGTCCCAGATTAGACTGTGCGGATCGCACAGTCTAATCAGGGACGACACTTTACGCTTTAATGGAATAGTTTTGTTTAAAGGATGTCTCGTCTTTGAATAAATCTAGTTTAGGCGGAAAGTGTCGTCCCTGATTAGCCTTAGTCTAATCTGGGGCGACTCTTTCAGCACCTGAATTAAGCCACGTGTTCCAAAAGCGAGGCGCATTTGTTCCCTGCTGACAATTTTCGAGATCATGTGCACTTGTGGTAAATAAAGGTCGCTGCACAGTATTAACACTATGGGATACCAAAAAGGTCGAAACTTTAACTTCCGCTTCAGCAGAAAAATCCTGCTCGAGCAGCATTTATTTTTAGATTATGGCATCAGCCAATAAGAACAGAATCAGAATCATTTCCGTAGAGGAAGCTTATGTCGTCCGTTTGTAAGCTCAAATTTGATTGGCGACGGGTTTAAGGGCTTTATCTAAAAATAAATGCTGCAGCAGAAGTTAAAGTTTCGACCCATTTGGTATCCCATAGACCAAAGCATGCTGCAAATAATCATGTACGTTAAAACAAATTTGAGAGAAATGAACAAAGAAGGATTTTTTTTATTGCATCTTACTTGAGTCGATTGTGAAGAATTCCGGCGAAAAGGAAGGATCGCTAACGAGGCTATATTCAATCAAATTTCCCCCACGACTGTTTCCGACCGCCGTCTTGAGCGTCTTGCCTTTTAGCGTTGTTATGGCGTCGATCTTTAAAGCGTCTGTAAAATGTACCAATACAAAAGGTTAAACTTTAAAATTATAATTGTATAATTTATAAAGAGCGGAGAACTAGAAATCCACGTTTGCTGTTCGATTCCGTTATGTATTTACACAGAACAGAAGAGACCAGGACAGAACAGAAAGTCATCACGACTATTACATCCTACAAGTCCTAACTATGTTATAGTTCACAGATAATACACATACAAGGGTCACGTACGAAGGACGTGATTATTATCATAGTAATAATTAGTGTACATACTATGTAACGAAAAACATGACCGTGCTAAGTAATACTCCATTTTTACACAAACATATGTGGCAGGGTGGCGATCGGCTATTTTACTATTATGCTTTTAATATTTATACCAAAAAAACTTAAATGGAAAGCGGATTATCATATGCATTCCATATGGATTATTATGCTGATATGATGGCCGCTTGAAATCATAATATCTGAAGATTTTGTTTTTACATTTGGAACGTTATAAGAAGTTACGGCTGTTCCTTGGAACAGTAAATACATCTTTCACATCTTCGAGTACTTCAAGTAGTTAAATGTAAATGTCAGCGATTTCGGTTTTACGTGCAAAACTTACTTCCAGTGCCGGCTATGTTCGGCAGGGAAAGTTCCTCGTTAGCCACCACGTGGACGGTGATGTTGTACTTTCCACTACTTCCGGAGTTCGAGTCCCTGCATTCGATGTTGTTGATGAAGGGTAATGTCGGGCTGGGGATTGGCAGAGCGCCCGCCGTGATATACAACTTCCATTCTGTAAATGGGTAGAAAGACAAGCATTGTTTAATGTTCAAATGCAATACAAGCTTTGAAATTATAATCATCAACATAATCATCGTGTCAATAACCAGTAGTATTATCATTATCATCATCATCGTCATCTTTAATAGAACCACAATCACAATGAGCTTGTTTAATCATTCGAGCCTCGTTCTGGGAAAATTCGGCTTAATGCATATGTATAGAGTGTCGTCCCAGATTAGCATGTGCAGTCCGCACAGGCTAATGAGGCTAATAGGGCTCATCAGTGACGACACATTTCGCTTTTATGGTAATTTTTGTTTCATAAGTATCTTCTTAGAGTAAACTCAATTCAATTTAGGCGGAAAGTTTCGTTTAAGATTAGCTCTTGCGGACGACACTTTGCGTACATGCACTAAGCCCAGTTTTCACAGAACGAGGCTAATTCAATGCAAACCTTTCGTTGTGGTATCTTCCCGCAGACTGAAGTTTCCAGTTGTGACCACGTCGTTTAGCGTGATTACGTTGGTACAGGTGAACGCATCGGCATCCGGGTCTGTTACGTTGAGAGTGTACAGGTACCGCTCCGCGGTCTCTTGACCGCCGACGTAAATGCTGCGCGGCAGGCCGTTCACCGTCGGTGGCTGAAATCAAAATATGAAAATCAAAACGCTATTTATTAAAAGACTATAAGCGGACAATCAAAACGATGAGATCGTTAAAAGATTATTAGCGGCCAATCAAAACGATGATAGCGTTCAACGATTATTAGCGGACAATCGAAACGATGAGATCGTTCAAAGATTATTAGCGGACAATCGAAACGATGAGAGCGTCCAAAGATTATTAGCGGACAATCGAAACGACGATAGCGTTCAAAGATTATTAGCGAACAATCAAAACGATGAGAGTGTGAACAGACTATTAACGGATAATTGAAATAAAAATGCTGAAAGCGTTTAAAGACTATAAGCAGACAATTGAAATCAAAACGATGAGAGGATTAAAAGACTATTAGCGCACAATTATCAAAACGACGAGATTAAAAGACTATTAGCGGACAATCGAAAATCAAAACGATGGGATCGTATTAAACACATTATTGGCGGGCAATCGAAATCAAAATGCTGACCGCGTTAAAAGACTTTTGGCGGATAATTGCAATCAAAATGCTGACCGCGTTAAAAGACTATTAGCGGAAAATCGAACTCAAATGCTGACCGCGTTAAAAGACTTTTGGCGGATAATTGCAATCAAAATGCTGACCGAGTTAAAAGGCTATTAGCGGACAATTGAAATCAAATGCTGACCGCGTTAAAAGATTATTAGCAGACACATGAAATCAAATGCTGACCGCGTTAAAAGACTATTAGCGGACAATTGAAATCAAATGCTGACCGCGTTAAAAGACTATTAGCGGACAATTGAAATCAAATGCTGACCGCGTTTAAAGACTTTAGCGGACAATCGAAATAAAAAATGCGGAGAGCATTAACATAATATTAGCCGATAATTGAAATCAAAATGCTGAGGGCATTTTACAAGACTTTTAGCGGATCATCTAAATCAAAAGCAAGATAATTTTGAATGCATTTAATGTGAAGAAACATCTGTTACAACAAATTAACTTGTCTGTATAATTATTTTCTCAGTTATTAGTCTTCTCAGATTGATCAGGAACCTGACTGGTTGATCATCCTAAGTAATATTACAATTTTGAACGTGTTTTTTGAGGAAGCATGAATGCTAAGCTCAAGCATCTTTTCGTTTGATTATTTAAATTTTCCTGGTGTCTTTCACTTGCAATTGATTTTACGAATATTTTGATAATAGAGATCTTAAGCTGCAAAAATCAAACTTAAAAACATACTCTTGCCTAAAAGGGACTGTAAACCACGAATGACGAAAAAAGAAAAGTTCTAAAATACCATATTTTTTCACAATTATTAGTTCATATTGATTAAAATATCACGACTGGTATATTACATTACTTGAAAAAAGTTCATATTTTCAGTATTTTCGGTAATAAAATTTCGCGATGTGAAATCGAAAGTACGTCGCGAAAATAGGTGATATAACGATGTAGACACTATAAATAAACGCAAGTAGATTGATCATTTTATATATAAAATATAAACAATTCACTACGCATGCACAATTTGCATTCCTGGGTTTACCACGTGACGATGATGATCAATCTACTTGCGTTATTTATAGTTAACTGGTAGTTACCTGGTAGACATACCCATTAAAAATAAAAAAAATAAAGTAAAAACAAAAAAACAACTTTTTTTCAAGTAAATTTATAAACCAGTCGTGATATTTTAATCAGTATTAACTAATAATTGTAAAAAAATACTGTATTTTAGAACTTTTATTTTTTCGTCAGGCGTGGTTTACAGTCCCTTTAAATCTGTGACAAAACATGGCTCATAATCGAAAAGAGGGTTTAAGTTCAGTTTCAACAAAACCGATGATATAAATCTGAATTTTAGATCAGGTTTAAATAAAAACACTTGTTGGTTAAAAATAGTTCAGCGAACAGGTTGTATAATGCCGACTGCGACTGTCACTCAAAGTAAGAAAACATAAACACGACATTGTAAGTTATGGCAGCCAGTACTAGAAACTAGCATTTATTTTCATAATAAACAACGGATCTACTAGTTTTACAAAGACGATGGGCATATCACTAAAACTAGATTAGTGTCATTCAGTCAAATACCAATATTATCAGTATTTGTCACTATCTGATATTTCATGTATCCATCGTTCTCTGTCATTGAACAACCACATTCACAATTAAAGAAAAACAACAGAAGAAGAAGTTGGTGATGAAGAACGAAAAGAAGAAGAAAAAGAAGAAGAGGAAGGCTGAACAAAAGATATGACGTTTTTATTATACTGTGTTACTTCCGTTACATTCGGGATGACGATTTTTTTTATCGGAATCAATCATGACGTTTTCTGGAGCTTACTTGGGGACGGACGGTGTGACCCATTTACCGTAAACGTTTAAAGCCCCATTAATACTAAAAAATCAACGGAAATTTCGTAAAGTATTTCGTAAGATAAAGTTTCGCAATACAAAATCAATGTTCCTTATAGCAATAGCCAAAATTTCAAAGCCAGATGTGTTCTGGTACAATGGATTTTTGTAGATACAAAATGCTTGTTTTTCATTTTTCGTGTCACAATACATTCCATTTGAATTTCCCGCACTGATATCTATTCATACGACATACGAACACTAAAATGGTACCATGTTAGTGTTTGTGTGTCGTATAAATAGATATCGTCGCGGGAAATTAAAATGGATTTGTTTATGCCACAAAAAATTAAAAACGATCATTTTGTATCTACAAACATCCATGGTACCAGACCACATCTGGCGTTGAAATTTTGGCTATTGCTATAAGGACCACTGATTGTTTATTGGGTAACTTTATTTAACAAAATATTGTTCGAAATTTTCGTTGATTTTTTAGTATTATTGGGGCTTTAAACGAAGTCTGTTTAACCCTTTAACTGCACGATGTGTATACGTATTCTTTAGAGAATACAGATTTTCCAAATGATGGTTAATACTAAGATTTAATTTCCTTTAAAACAGCGGATCTCGGACAAAGAATTTTGTCTCTATAAATGCACGTATGTAACACCATTATATTCGATCCGCTCTAAGGGAAAACGGTGCTTCATGCATGTGCGTAAAGTGTCGACGCAGATTAGTATGTTCAGTTCGCACATGCATTAAGCCCCATTTTCGCACAGCACGGCTCATTTGTTTAGCTTTCGAAAGCAACCAATCAATGCATTACAACGCATGTATCTCAATCCAATATATCAATTTCAATCAAATATTAAAACCGGGGATCGTTCTTCAAACTGAACTGTTTGGAACAGGTGATTTATTGAATCCATTTATCAATCAAACACCGCAATTCAGTGTCGTTAAATGATATGTAAACAGATAATGTTTTCTTTGGCGGATAGAATTAAAATCAATACTGGAACTTATAATAAGTATACAGACCGCTTTGATTCCTCTTTTCAGAGAGAAAATTAAATTAAAATACTTTCGAGTTCCTTTAATCCGTATCTTCAATGAGCTGTATGACTTCAATACTGTTGAAAACGGCGGAACCCGAACTAAACAAACAAACAACTATACAAGTGACATAAAATGAAGTATTTAGAGAACGGCGTTGGAATAAATATATATTGGCTCTATACATAAGCTTTGCATGTGTGCAGTGTACAGTAAAATCTGGGCCCTCACTTCATTGTGCCGCTTGTATCTTTAACAACTCAACCTCACTCAGTCTGTTCTGGTTGCACTGGATAATCTGGGACGACACTTTAAGCACATGCATTAAGCCCAGTTTTCCCGAAAAGAGGATCAAATTTGTAGTGTCTGATTGGTGCTTGCGCCACACACAGGTACATATTTTGACAAATTCGTTATAAACCCGGCCATACATGGTGGTGTTCGTGATCGGACAAGACATTTGTTAATAAAAAGTGCTGTTCTTAGACATTTGAATTCTAAGTTTGATAATGTCTACTGTTCCAGATGGCTTTTGTGCGCCATTTTCAGTTATCGGTACGTGAGCACTCGTGGTGAGTTACTCCATCTATGTATTGGTAAGTTTAAGTCAATGAATGAAATGTTTACATACACCCGCCCTTTTTAGCGCTTGTAGCGCTGGCTGTATAACCCGCAAATTATTGATCCTCAATAAATACGTATTTCACGCTCGAAAAATAAAGAGGGATCTAAATCTTCATATCAAAAGTCAAGTAAACAAAAGTAAACAGTTTGAACATGTTGTGTGTGTTTTTTTCACACGCGTGCAAAATATGTTGATAACAAGGTACTTCATGTCATCAAAACTAGTC
>VMBQ01001229.1:106303-164236 GCA_007657795.1 Dreissena rostriformis
ATTCAATAGAATATTATTGAGAGATCAACAAAAATGTATTACACAATCATATGTGTTCATTGTTGTTACTGGTTTACTTAGAGGATAATACACGGCTGAGCCGGGCCGGGCAGTGATAATCGGCCCGCAGGGAGCATAACGGCCCGAGGGCTTTAGCCCGAGGGCTGTTTGCGACCTGGGGCCGATTATCACTGCCCGGCCCGGCTCAACCGTGTATTAACGTCTATAATATATATCTTACTTTTATACTAAATTATAGATGGGCACAGGTTTTGAGATTCTACTGTATTGTGTAATTATATTTTGTTCCTTCACTTAAAATTATTACCGAACCAGCTTTCCGTACTTTTATTTTCTTTCAACTGATAACGACATTTATGACGTATCTCGAGTGACGTAATTTATGTGACGAAACACACCGCTTTAAGCTAGACACTCTGGATTTTAGTTACAACAATTCGAAGGTTGTGGTTTATTTAATAGTAAAATATTCATTTAAAAAGCATCTAACGAATGCAAAACGTATTTCGGATTGTGTGTTTGTAATTTATAATGTGAAACTTCAAGAGGACTAAAATAAATCACTCCGAGCAGGCATTCGATTTCGTAAAACGTTTCAAAAAGTGTAGTTCGAAATAAATTTAGATAAAGGGATGCAAAAACAGAAAATGAAAGTGCATATCGTTGTAATCTTATTATTATATTTATTAGCATTGGATTAACGATGTCATTGAGGTAAGAGTGTCGTTTACTAAATGTTGATGTTGGATGACTCCTGTTAAACTTAAAGCTCAAATAGTTTCATCAATCTAATCAACAGTACAGTTAAACTTTCCGTTGCAATCGATATTTTTTCATTATTTCAATTGTGTGCTACGTTTAATTATCATTGGCTGCAACAGGGTTGCGACTGCAACTTCTGTATCAGTAGCTGGTGTCATAATTATTATAGATGATGATTCCGTAGCCATAACAGCAGTAACTTCATTGAAAACGGTGCTTGGGACAAGCTTTACGGATGACAACAAAAAATCCCAGCTTCTTGAAAGCCTTTGAAGGCTACATCCACTTTTGCAGATTTACCCCATGCCAGTTTAAATACTCTCGCAAATGTCTGCTTCGTCACGAATCCCCTATGTGCACTACGTGTAAGATGTATCTAGATCTACGGTAATATTAGGCTTCAATAATTGACCGAGAACGGTCACACTAAAATGTTATCGGATTTGGGAGCAGTCAATCAATTTGTGTATGTAATTCCGAACATTATCGATTTCAAAAGCCCTGGGCTCCTTAACATGTCAGAGACTATAACAAATGATAAAAACGTGTTTCTATATAACTTACATTGATAGGTTGTTAAAAAAAGAAAAACACGTAATGTTTTATAACCTTAGCAAAATCGAGAAAAAACTTAGCCGATTGCTAATTTCACGTTCCGAAATGGACAGGATTTAATCTATTAAATGTCTTCCAACTTCCAAACATTCCACGAAAACAAAATATCGACGTAAAGAAAGAGCGTAGTTGTGACGTCATAATACTGATGTCATAATTCCAGCATCCATCACGATTCATTAATAATATGGATAAATAAATTGTGTTCGGAATACGGAGCTGTTCGGATTTAGGCTCATCCTCTCTAATTATTTCCTTGATTTTTGGCTTAATTTTATTAATCACCATTGGAAAAGACGCGTTAGGGCCGATAATTTATAATGCCCCCGCAATGGTGATAATGGCATGAACAACTGTACAAATTTGTTATTATATATAGTAAGGTATGTATTATTCGTACAAAACTTACTTCCAGTACCAGCTATGTTTGGCAGGGAAAGTATCTCGTCATCCACCACGCGGACGGTGATGTTGTACCTTCCACTACTTCCGGAGTTCGAGTCCTTGCATTCTATGGTGTTGATGTAGGGTAATTTCGGGTCGGGGCTTGGCAAAGCGTCCTTCGTGATATAAAACTTCCATTCTGTCAATGGGAAGGAAAGACAAGCATTATTTAATTTTCAAATGCAATAAAACAGTATACAAGCTTTGAAATTATCATCATCATCATCATTATCATCCTTACCATAATTATAATTCAAATCCTTATCGTTACCATGATCATAATTATAATCATCAACATCATCATCGTATCAATTATCAGAAGAATAATTATTTTCATCATCGCCATCATTAATAGAACCACAATAACAATAAGCTTCCTGGATCATTCGAGCATCGCTCTGGGTAAACCTGGTTTAATGCATGTGCGAAAAGTGTCGTTGCAGATTAGCATGTGCAGTCCGCAAATGCAAATCAGGGAGGACAGTTTTCCGTATAAACTGGATTTTCGCTAAGAAGACACTTTCATTAAACGAAAAATACAATAAAAGCGGACAGTGTCGTGCCTGATTAGCCTTTCCAGACAGTACAAGCTAATCTGGGACGACACTTTGCACCCATGCATTACACCCTGTTTTGCCAGAGCGAGGCTCATTCAATGAAAACCTTTCGTAGTGGTATCTTCTCGCAGACTAAACTGTCCAGCTGTACTGATAGTGTCGTTGTACGTAATGATGTTGGTACAGGCGAAAGCGTCGGCATCCGGGTCGGTAACGTTGAGTGTGTAGAGGTACCGCTCCTCCTTCTCCAGTTGGCCGACATAAATGCTGCGCGGCAGATCGTTTACCGTCGGTGGCTAAAATCAAAATATGAAAATCAAAACGCTATTAATTAAAAGACTATATGCGGACAATCAAAACTATGAGAGCGTTTAAAGACTGTTAGCCGACAATCAAAACGATGAGAGCGTTCAAAGATTATTAGCGGACAGTCGAAACGGTGAGAGTGTTAACAGACTATTAGCGGACAATTGAAATAAAAATGCTGAAAGCGTTAAAAGACTATTTGCGGATAAATGAAATCAAATTCATGAGAGAATTAAAGACTTCTAGCGGACAATCGAAATCAAAACGACCAGAGCATTCAAGATTAAAAGCGGACAATCAAAACGCCGAGAACGTTAAAAGATTATAAGCGGGCAATTGAAATCAAAACGCTGAGAACGTTAAAAGACTATTAGCGGACAATTGAAATCAAAACGCTGAGAATGTTAAAAGACTATAAGCTGGCAATTGAAATCAAAACGCTGAGAACGTTAAAAGACTATATGCGGACAATTGAAATCATAACGCTAAGAACGTTAAAAGACTATGAAATAAAAATGCTGAGAGCATTTAAAGACTATCAGCGGATAAAGGAAATCAAAATTCTGAGAGCATTAAAATACTATTAGCGTACAAAGAAAATTACAATGCTGAGAGAATGAGAAGACTATCAGCGGACAATTGTAATCAAAATGCTGAGAGCATTAAAAGACTTTAAGCGGATAATTGAAATCAAAACGCTGAGAACGTTAAAAGTCTATAAGCGGGCAATTGAAATCATAACGCTGAGAACGTTAAAAGACTATTAGCGGACAATTGAAATAAAATGCTGAGAGCATTTAAAGACTATCAGCGGACAAAGGAAATCAAAATTCTGAGAGAATTAAAATACTATTAGCGTACAAAGGAAATTACAATGCTGAGAGAATTAGAAGACTATCAGCGGACAATTGTTATCAAAATGCTGAGAGCATTAAAAGACTTTTAGCGGACCATCGAAATAAATCAAAAGCAAAATAGTTTTGAATGCATTTAATGTGAAGAAACATTTGTTTAAAAAAAATTCAGTTGTCTGTATAATTATTTTCTCCGTTATTAGTCTACTCAGATTGATCAGGAACCTGACTGGTTGATCATCCTAAGTATCATTACCATTTTGAACGTGTTTATCGAGGAAGCATACATGCTTAGCTCAAGCATTTCTCGCTTGATTATTTTAATTTTCCTGGTGTCTTTCACGTGCATTTTATTTTACGAATATTTTAATAATAGAGATCTTTAGCTGCAAAAATCCAACTTAAAAAAATACTCTTGCCTTAAATCTGTGATAAAACATGGCTCATAATCGAAAACAGTGTTTAAGTTCAGATTCTACAATACGGAGGATAAATATTTGGATTTGAGATCAGGTTTAAATGACAACACTTGTTGGTTGAAAATAGTTCAGCGAACAGGTTGTATAGTGCTGACTGCGACTGTAACTCAAAGTAAGAAAATATAAAAACAACATTTTAATGTATGGTAGCCAGAACTAAGAACTAGCATTTATTTTCATAAAACACAACGGATCTGCTTGTTTTACAAAGAAAATGGGCATATCAATATGTTTCGTGTTCTGAGAAAACTGGACATAATGCATGTGCGTAAAGTGTCGTCCAAGATTAGCATGTGCAGTCCGCACAGGCTAATCATGGACGACACTTTCCGCCTAAATTGGATTTTGGCTAAGAAGAGACTTCATTTAAACGAAAAATGTCATACAAGTGAAAAGTGTCGTCCCTTATTAGCCTGTGCGGACTGCACAGACTAATCTGGGACGACACTTTACGCACATGCATTATGCCCAGTTTTTTTCAGAACACGACTCATATAACTAGGTAAGTATCGAATACCAATATTATCAGTATTTGTCACTAACTGATATTCCATGTATCCATCGTTTTCTGTCTTTAAACAACCACATTCACAATTACAGAAAAACAACAGAAGAAGAAGTTGGTGATGAAGAAAGAGAAGAAGAAGAAGGAGAAATAGAAGAAGAGGAAGGCTGAACACAAGATATGACGTTATTATTATGCTATATTATTTCCGTTACATTCGAGGTGACGACATTTTTTTATCGAAACGTTTTTAGGAGCTAAATCGGGAAAGGTGTGACCCATTTTACCCAAAACGTTTAACCGAAGTCTGTTTAACCCTTTAGCTGCACGGTGTGTATACGTATTCTTTAGAGAATATAGATTTTCAGAATAAAGGTTTATACTAAAATTTAATTTCCTATAATACAGCGGTAATTGGACAAAGAATTTTGTCTCTTTAAATGCACGTATGTGACACCATTATATTTGATTCGCGCTAAGGGAAAACGGCGCTACATGCATGTGCGTAACTTGTCGACGCAGATTAGTCTGTTCAGTCCGCACATGCGTTAAGCCCCATTTTCCCACAGCACGGCTCATTTGTTTAGCTTTCGAAAGCAACCAACCAACGCAATCTTCTACTTACAACGCATGTATCTCAATCCAATATATCAATTTCAATCAAATATTGAAACCGGGGATCGTTCTTCAAACTGAACTGTTTTGAACAGGTGATTTATTGAATCCATTTATCAATCAAACACCGCAATTCAGTGTCGTTAAATGATATGTAAACAGATAATGTTTTCTTTGGCGGATAGAATTAAAATCAATACTGGAACTTATAATAACTATACAGACCGCTTTGATTCCTCTTTTCAGAGAGAAAATGAAATTAAAATACTTTCGAGTTCCTTTAATCCGTATCTTCAATGAGCTGTATGACTTCAATACTGTTGAAAACGGCGGAACCCGAACTAAACAAACAAACAACTGTACAAGTGACATAAAATGAAGTATTTAGAGAACGGCGTTGGAATAAATATATATTGGCTCTATACATAAGCTTTGCATGTGTGCAGTGTACAGTAAAATCTGGGCCCTCACTTCATTTTGCCGCTTGTATCTTTAACAACTCAACCTCACTCAGTCTGTTCTGGTTGCACTGGATAATCTGGGACGACACTTTAAGCACATGCATTAAGCCCAGTTTTCCCGAAAAGAGGATCAAATTTGTAGTGTCTGATTGGTGCTTGCGCCACACACAGGTACATATTTTGACAAATTCGTTATAAACCCGGCCATACATGGTGGTGTTCGTGATCGGACAAGACATTTGTTAATAAAAAGTGCTGTTCTTAGACATTTGAATTCTAAGTTTGATAATGTCTACTGTTCCAGATGGCTTTTGTGCGCCATTTTCAGTTATCGGTACGTGAGCACTCGTGGTGAGTTACTCCATCTATGTATTGGTAAGTTTAAGTCAATGAATGAAATGTTTACATACACCCGCCCTTTTTAGCGCTTGTAGCGCTGGCTGTATAACCCGCAAATTATTGATCCTCAATAAATACGTATTTCACGCTCGAAAAATAAAGAGGGATCTAAATCTTCATATCAAAAGTCAAGTAAACAAAAGTAAACAGTTTGAACATGTTGTGTGTGTTTTTTTACACACGCGTGCAAAATATGTTGATAACAAGGTACTTCATGTCATCAAAACTAGTCCGATTTGGACAGATTGTGCCATTTTACACACATCTACTTGTGAACAGTTTGTTTTCATTATTTATTAACACGATCCTCCTCTAAGGTTTGAATATTCGACCTCCTAGCCTTACTTTTAGAGATCCGTGACAAACGTTGATACATTTTACATTCACAAGTCTGTGATAAGGTGCAAAACATGATTTGAGTGATCCTTTAAACAACGTCCTTTTCAATATGCACCCTTCATGCATCCGAATTGAATTCATTCGATTAGACGCGATTTATTCGATAACAACGCCATGTTTGCATTTCTGTAAAGATCCCGCTTGCTTACCAAACAACGCTGGAAGGCATTTACCAGTTTATTATTACTCACACTATATTGCTCTGCAATAATACTTATTTCACGCTCGAAACATATCAATTCATTTTAATAAACACGCGCGCTGCATCCGAATACTCAAACTATTCCGATCAAAAGCTTAATTTTTAAATCAGCATTAGCTACATAGATTGAAATATTTTAAAGATTTTTTTTTTAATATTGGTAAACAGATACTTAATGTCATCGAAACAAGCCCGACATCGAAACTAGCCCGACCTCGAGACTAGCCCGACATCGAAACTAGCCCGACATCCAAACTAGCCAGACATCCAAACTAACCCGATATCGACACTAGCCCGACATCGAAACTAGCCCGACATCGAAACTAGCCCGACATCGAAACTAGCCCGACATCGAAACTAGCCCGACATCGAAACTAGCCCGACATCGAAACTAGCCCGACATCGAAACTAGCCCGACATCGAAACTAGCCCGACATCGAAACTAGCCCGACATCGAAACTAGCCCGACATCGAAACTAGCCCGACATCGAAACTAGCCCGACATCGAAACTAGCCCGACATCGAAACTAGCCCGACATCGAAACTAGCCCGACATCGAAACTAGCCCGACATCGAAACTAGCCCGACATCGAAACTAGCCCGACATCGAAACTAGCCCGACATCGAAACTAGCCCGACATCGAAACTAGCCCGACATCGAAACTAGCCCGACATCGAAACTAGCCCGACATCGAAACCAGTCCGACATCGAAATAAGCCCGATATGGAAACTAGCCCGACATCCAAACTTGCCCGACATCGAAACAAGCCCGACTTTGGACAGATAGTGCCATTTCATTCACCGACACTCGTTAGCAGTTTTTGTCGCTAAAAATATGAACACAAATAATAGCGCACGTGGATAAAAACAAGAAAATTATTTATAAGAGAAAGATAACAGAATTTCCCCCTCGGGGGTTTGAATATTCCTTAACCTTATTTTAAGAGATCCGTGACACAAGTTGAGAAATTTTACATTCACACGTCTGTGAAAAGATGCAAAACATGATTTGAGTGATCGATTTAACAACACCCTTTTCAATATGCACACTTAATGCATGCAAATTGAATTCATTCAGTTAGACGCGATTTCATCGATGACAACGCCATGTTTGCATTTCTTTGCCAAATAGTTTGTATTAAATTTAGGCAGGATTTGTATTGCATGTGCCTGTATCCACCATATTACAAAACAATATTTATTTTTTCTATTTGTCCATGTTTTTGTTATCAACACAACAAAAGAACGGACTTAATACATAATTAGAGACGACGCCTAAACTGGATTTTCGCTTAGAAGAGACGTCCTTTAAACAAAAAATATACAAAAAGCGAATAATGTGGTCCCTGATTAGCCTGTGTGGACTGCACAGGCTTATATGGGAGGACTTTTAACGCATGCATTAATCCCGATTTTCCCAGAGCGATGCTATTTTTTTAACTTTCACGTCGTTTATCACACAATAACCCACACAATTAGACTTACATTCCGACAAGGTTCGAATGCGGGTCAACTTTTTTTATCTTCGTTTACGTTACAGTTAGTTTCATAGCGTTTAACTTTAGCTCTTTAATTCCGTCAAATCTATCAAGTTTAGGTATGGACAAACTTATACAAAATCAAAATCCATAAATAAGTTCTTGTTATAGTATTTAATCGAAACGACAATTAGTTGTTTATTGAAATTAATATTTTTACTGTTGTGTAGAAAACTTTTTTTCACTTCCATATATAGCCAGAATCATTAACAGGTTTTTTAGATGTATATTGATGTTTTAGCAAAGATTGTTTGGTACGTGAACATAGAACCATCTTCGCATATTTTGTTACAATGACGTATTTGGAAACGCGGTTATTCAAAGCAACGTTCCCTGATAGCATTTAGCAGATATTTCGAAATCAATCATTTTGACAAGCTTCACAGTCTATGATTAACCCATTTATGCCTTGTGGACTCTCCCATCCTTCTTAATTGGATCAATTTATTTTCAAAATTAGGGATGTCTGGTATATTTATTTCTATATTTAGAAGATTTCTTACAGAAATTCCTTTAAGCAAACAGCGCAGACCCTGATAAGACGCCGCATTATGCGGCGTCTCATCTGGGTCTACGCTGTTTGCCTAGGCCTTTTTTGTAGACGCTAGGCATTAATGGGTTAACGATCTATAATAAAAGACTGTTCTTCCTATTTCTTATTCCTAATTGACGTATTTGTATTATAACACAATAATCATATTAACATTATATTGCGCTTACAAAGGCTCGGGTAATTTGGATATCTCATTTCACTTGCTTACAGGATACATTTAGAGTTATTTAGGGTTAATCATTAAATCAGTTTTGGTAAACTGTGAATACACTTTGTATTCAGGGTACAATGCACATTCTATATCTCTATTATTGGTATATATCACACAAATTGAGGGCCTTTGTCAAGTTGTAAACACTATTTTGACATGGGAAGGCAATTATGCACTTACATAAAACGCTCTTTTTTTCAAATAGGCATCCGAGAAACAAATTGAAACTCTTAAATAGTGTTGCACTTTATATCGTCGAAACTAGCCCAATTGTAAACAGATCGTGTAATTACATGACATTTTTAGGCACAGGAATAATAGTCATTGTATAATAAGGCGAAATTATTGTAAAAGAAGAGACAAATTTACTCCCCTTCGAGGTTTGAACATAAAACCTTCTCACCTAGACGTTTAGAATGATATATTCACAAATTTGTGAGCAGATGCAAAAAAACATTAAATAGACGACACTCGTACAGTTAAGTGATCATTAAAACCACGTCCTAATCAAGGAATATACACGACATCTTCATGTCAATTGATTTTGTTCAATGAGACGCGATATATTGGATAGCAGCGCTATGTTTGTTCATTGAGACGCGATATATTGGAAAGCAGCGCTATGTTTGTTCAATGAGACGCGATATATTGGATAGCAGCGCTATGTTTGTTCAATGAGACGCGAAATATTGGATAGCAGCGCTATGTTTGTTCAATGAGACGCGATATATTGGATAGCAGTGCTATGTTTGTTCAATGAGACGCGATATATTGAATAGCAGCGCTATGTTTGTTCAATGAGACGCGATATATTGGATAGCAGCGCTATGTTTGTTCAATGAGACGCGATATATTGGATAGCAGCGCTATGTTTGTTCAATGAGACGCGATATATTGGATAGCAGCGCTATGTTTGTTCAATGAGACGCGATATATTGGATAGCAGCGCTATGTTTGTTCAATGAGACGCGATATATTGGATAGCAGCGCTATGTTTGTTCAATGAGACGCGATATATTGGATAGCAGCGCTATGTTTGTGTTTCTTTTCAAATTTTCTTCTTTATATTTAGGCAGGCGTTCGTACTTCTTGCTTAAACCAATATTAAACATTTTGACTATGTTTCGTATCTGTTGTTTCTGTTCTCTTACTATCACATAGTTCAATATTCGGATCATCGTCATGCGATTTCAGGTAGATATCGCAAAACTTGTTTTAAAAAACCAGATTGTATCTCAGACTCTAAAACAAAGGCAATTATATTGTGTGTTTATAGTAACAAAGTCCTTAATTATAAGAAATACGAATGAACGTTATTTTTACCATGCCGAAGTATATACATATTTTTTATATATATAAACACATAAGAATGCCCCCTTTGTTTCCAATTCAATTTCTGCATGGACCCAATTTCGTTGATCAAAACTGTTCGCAGATACCAATAATTCCATATTTAGACATAGACCAAACATATTTGAAAACAAACACTCGTACACGACTGATTTATTTGAGAAATCTTTATTTTTATTTATCGTTGTTTAAACGACCAATAAACGACGATTTTAGTTGGAACACGTCCTCGTGGTGCAGTAGTCACAATTTAAAACGACATACATTATTAATTAAACAATTGAATAAATGTTTCTTTGTGTTGTAACGAGAAGTTCATTTTACTTTCCAACCTACAGTGACTTGTCGAAGAATATTTCACTTTCCTTACTAGATTTACCTTCCTAACTCCATTCCAGTGTCCTAGCTTAACTTTTCATACCTAAACCATTTCGATTTTCTAACTACAGTTTACTTTTCTTACCACATTTTACGTTCAGAAATACATTTTACTCTTCTAACTACATTTTACTTTCCTTAACGTATTTTACTTTCCTAATACACGAAAAGCTGAGGGAAGGCAATCGCTAGTGTTCGATATGGAAACACTCAGAAATATATTTGGAGTTCGTATCATAAACAAGATGAGAAATGACGGCATCAGGAAGGCCCTCAACCAGACAGAAACGATATTGCAATTTAGCACCTTAGTGTATATAGTATTTAACAAAGATACATACAGCCTCTGCAAATAGAGAAATCTACGCATATCCTGTTAGAATGATATATATATCGAAATACAAGTGTATTTGAAAAGGTGGCAATCCAAAATAAAGTCTCCGGAATAAATTATCATTTTGCAACCATTGTAATTGCAAACAGGATTAAAACATGTATGGACAAACTGCAAATAGATAGTGATCAAGCAGGTTTTTATAAAAGGTGTAAACACCAAGACTTATATTCGATATTATGAATTTTAATGTAGAGAACGATATTCATGATGTGTTGCTTTTAACATCAATAACATAGAACATAAACTCTCCCATTTAGCAGAAAGTATTGAAACTAAATAGAAACTTCAATGGAACAAACACCAATTTTCACATGCTTGGAATTCGTTTTCACGTAGATCTACACCAGAAAATAAACACTCAACTATAACGACGAAATAGCTGAAATGAAGAATACACTTTTAACTTGGAAAAACAAACAATAAACATTTATAGGCAAAATTGAAGTAATATAAACATTATTGATATCATTATATAATCACCTGTTCGTATCCCTTCCTAACCCACCCTCGGACTTTATTAAAAAGCACGCAATTTTTATTTTACTATCCACATATCTGACTGTTCATTTTCTATAACTAATGCATATGTATAGGAAAGAACTCTTTTGTTAATTCCTGGTATATGGCAGGGCTACAATATGTAGGTAATCTGTTAGATACTGATGTTTTTTTTTATAAATCAAATAAATACATAATATTATCTAAAACTTATCTTCCTTTTATACCAAGATATAACATGGGCAATATTTACGGAATGCAAAGAACACACTATACAAGAAACAGACAAAAATTAAAATGCAGCGACCTTTTAAACCACAATTATTTAAAGAAATATTAAGAACTGTATCTTTGGCTAAACGAATGAGGGACGTAAGGTTTATGTTTTGAACAATTTTCCCCTATCCTCTTTGTAACCCTTTACACCCTCTAGTTTTTTTTCAAGTGTCGATTTGTCCCTGTAGACAATTAATGTATTCGTATATTTGATTTTTTATAAATAGTTATTGACATGCGTGTGATTTACAATATTACACGCCTTGTCAAATGTATACCATGATTTGAGAGTGATCTATACTTTGAATATATTATGGTATATTTGAATATATGGAAATACGAACAACAATGAACATGACACAAAATATATAAAATAATACTCTCAGTACTAGAAGTAGAAGTTATAGACAAATAATTGACCTATGACCTTGAAGGATGACCTTGACCATGACCTTTCACCACTCAAAATGTGCAGCTCCATGAGATACACATGCATGCCAAATATGAAGTTGCTATCTTCAATATTGCAAAAGTTATGAGCAAGGTTAAAGTTTTAAGACAGACAGACAGAATGACGGACAGAATGACAGACAGGCAAAAAACAATATACCCCCCCCCCCAAAAAAAAAAATAAAAAATATACTATCTTCATCTAAATAGCGATAGTAGCAAAACTATATCTCACCGCCGCAAAAACGATTCCAATATATCCAGTTATTAAAAGCACAACAAATCCTAGGGTTGGGGAATTGGACTTCATGGTCAAATGTTTAACTATCTTTCCAACGTATTCCACTTTAGAACATCGAGTTATTGAATAAAGTATGTGAGCTTACAGACTATGCTGTCAGATTTATAGCAGCTTTTTACTAGTTCTGTCAACAAGACCCGTTCATCAATCACGTGAAAAGTTTTAATTATGCGAGATTTTGAGCACGTACGAAAACATCTTTTCATGCATTAAAGTAATTTCATTTTATTCATTATTGGTTCCAATGACGTATGAATAGATGGATATGAACCCTCTATTTACTGATTTGCTCCATAAGATGTTTGATGCCTTTTAAAACATATGATAATTGAATTCAACCGTAAATTGTTGAAATCGGTTTTATTCAGACTTTTAAATGCCTGAATACATTAAAAATATTTATGAAGAAAGCATAAACAAGAATTGTGGACAGGCTTTTATAATTATATATAGCATCACGTGCTTTAGGTCGTATGTACGCATATAATTTGCTAAATATCAATCCACTCATGAATAGACGTATGAAAATGACGCATTAGTTTACGAAGGCCTTTTTTCCAGAAAGAATTTATTTTTGTTTGCTGAGGTTTTGATCTGTATATAAAAAAACAATGTGTGTTCTATTTCGGAGAGGAATACAACTCTAAAAAGACTTAAGTCCAAAACTAAAGACTTGTTTTGAAGCTGTTTTGTTATAACTGTATATTATTGTTCAATATAACATAAGAATAATTTATAGACTGTATGTATTCAAATGCTGAACGTTATTGTTATTTGCTTTAAGTTTATTATGAAAATATGTTTAAACTAACACATGTTTAATGTTTTAAATAGTCTTAACTTATTATAATAGAAGGAACAAAAAAAAAGAAGAAAAAAAATACTTAAACATACTTAAAAAATACTTATTATAATTGCACTTTTATGTGATTGCGACAGCTTAATTTAATTTCGATATCATTTTCAATGGTTTAGATCTACATCACCTATTTTGAGCACGTTATTTATTATCAATATATCTATTTATTCGCTATGAATATACAATGTGCAACGAATAAAAGGAGCATTCACTGTCTATTAATCACTAACATTAAAGACCATGGTCAGGTTATTTACACAGCTCTGACAAGGGTATTAATGATGAAACCAGATAGGGCGAAAACCACCAGTATATCTGGCGATGCACGAAACATGATTAAACATTAATATGCAGCAAATAAGCAGGGAAGAATATTTCCGCCTAAACGGGATTTTTGGTTACAAGAGACTTCCTTTGAACGAAAATTCCATAAAAGCGGTAAGTACCGTCCCTGACTAGCATGTGCGGACTGCAAATTTGGGCAGGATTTTTTTATATCGTGTACTTGTATCCACCATATTACCAAAACAATATTTTTTCTTATTTTTGTTCAGGCTTTTGTAATCAAAACAACAAAAGAAAGAAATTAAAATATAAGTTTGTATTGTTACTCATTCTCAATTAAAGGATGTAGGAATGTTGCCGCCATAATAGGGTACATATGAGCCCCGTTCTGGCAAAAATGGGCTTAATGCATGAACGTGAAGTGTCGTCACATGTTAGCCTGTGCAGTCCGCACAGGCTTATTAGGGACGACCGCATACACAGGGTTTTCGCTAAAAAGAGGATTCCTTTAAACAAAAAATACTAAAAAGCGGAAAGTGTCGTTCCTGATTAGCCTGTGCACAGGATTTTATGGAAGGGCACTTTAAACACATGCATTAATCCCGGTTTTTGCAGAGCAAAGCTAATATATTATTCTGTTTCACGTCGTTTATTACACAATAAACTACGAATAAGACTTTCATTCCGACTCGGAGTTCGAATTCCCGATTGGGTCAAGTTTTTGTATCTACTTTTAAGTTAAAGTTAGTTATCTTGGTGTTATACTTTAGCTCTTTAATTTCGTTTCTAGCAAGTTTAGGTAAAGGCAAACTTGAAAAAAATCCAAAATCTATAAATAAGTCCCTTTAATAGTATTTAATCGAAACGACAAATAGTTGTTTATTGAAATCAATATTTTGACTTTTGTGAAGAGAACTTTTTTCACTTTCGTCTATATCCAGAATCATAAACCGTTTTAGCAACGGCTCATTCGGTACGTGAACATAAATCCATTTTCGCATAGTTTGTTAGAATGACGTATTTGGAAACGCGGTTATTCAAAGTAGCGTTCCCGGATAGCATTATGCAGATATGCTGAAACAATCATTATGACAAGTTTCACAGTATATGATAAACGATCTTCAATGAAAGACTAGACTTCCTATTTTGTTTTCCTAATTGGCGTATGTGTATTATAACACATTAATCACAATTACATAACACTGCGTTTACACAGGCACGGGTAATTCGGATATCTCATTTCATTTGCTTACAAGATATATTTTGAGTGATTTACGGTTATCATTAAATCAGTTTTGGTTAACTGTGAATACACTTTGTGTTCAGGGCATAATGCACATTCTATATCTCTATTATTGATATCACAAAAATTGAGGGCCGTTGTAAACTTGTTAACAATACCTTGACATGGGAATGGAGGATAAATGAAGCCTCAATCGACCTTACAATGAATGGGTATCTGCAACTCGTGACCAGGTTTTTGTTCAAACACGTGCGAATAAAAAGCTACGTCATATTAACGCGACTAGCTCAACTTTGAACGGAATGTGCCATGACGTGACATATTTATGTACAGGAATAATAGTAAATTATCAGTTAAGAAATGTTTGAATAAGAAGAGACAAATTGCCGTCCCCCTACGAGGTTTGAACATGAAACCTTCTAACCTAGATGTTGAGAATTATTGAAATTCACCAATATGTGAGCACATGTAAATACATTAAATAGAAGACAATCGTACAGTAAAGTGATCATTAAACCCATTAATGCCTAGCGTCTACAAAAAAGGCCTAGGCAAACAGCGTAGACCCAGATGAGACGCCGCATAATGCAAACAGCGTAGACCCAGATGAGACGCCGCATAATGCGGCGTCTCATCAGGGTCTACGCTGTTTGCTTAGAAGAAATTTCTGTGAGAAATATTCTAAAAATAGAAATTATTATACCAGACATCCCTAATTTTGGAAATAAATTGATCCAATTTAGAAGGATGGGAGAGTCCACTAGGCATAAATGGGTTAAATGGACGACAATTGTACAGTTAAGTGATCATTAAAACTACGTCCTTTTCAAAGAATATACACAACTGTATGTCAATGGATTTTTATTCAATGAGATGTGAATTATTTCATTGAAAGGAAGTAGGTTCTTAACGAAAATCCAGTCTTTGTGGAAAGTGTCGTCCCTCATTAGTCTGTGCAGACTGTACAGTCTTATCTGGCACGATAGTTTACGCACATGCACTAAGTCCAGTTTTGTTAGAATGCGGCTCATATCTTCTTTATTTTGAAGCAAGAGTTATTTGATCTGGCTTAAACCAGTATCTTCAATATTACATAACAATAATATGTTTGAGTTTTCTTCATACATATTCACAGTTTTGCTACCCAAATGAACACATAAAAAATTAGCTGTACTAGCCAGGAAAAAAACGTATTATAACACAATGTCCTTTATTGATGACACATTACATAACGGTCTAACACAAATGCATCACACACACAAACGAACACAGATGAAACAAATACCGCCTTAGAACTGTCAATGCGATCGTTTTGATATGTTTGTTGTTGATTGTTGATGTTGTTGTGTTTTAAGATAGGGGGAGTGAGGTCGGTTTTATGGAGCTCAAAACCGTCAACGTGGGGTTGAGTTATTAAACAAAAGTGAACCTCAATCCATGACACGTAAAATCAAATTTAAATTAGAGGGACTACTTTTTTAAAAATACATTTTAACTACTCAATGGGTAAATGAAAACCAGAAGAAAAAAACAACATAATTGTAACGTTATGAGCGACGACGAAATGAAACAAACACATGTATCAACTACATCTTGTCTTTTATTAACCCATTTATGCCTAGCGTCTAGAAAAAAGGCCTTGGCAAACAGCGTTGACCCAGATGAGACGCCGCATGATAAAAATAAAGAATATAATAAATAAAGAGATAAATTTATAGACATCCCTAATTTTGGAAATAAATTGATCCAATTAAGAAGGATGGGAGAGTCCACTAGGCATAAATGGGTTAAAAAGCCCGCAAGATATTGCATCATAAATTTTTATATTCTGATCATCATCATGCAATATCGTGGAGAAACCGCTTACATGGTTTTAAAAAGGAAGAATACATCACTTATTATATCACTAAAACAAAGGAAGTTCTATGTTTTATTTTCAACAGTAACAAAATCCTTTAATAAGAAATACGAATGCACGTTATTTTCACAATGCCGAAGTACATTAAAACAAATAAGAATGCCCCCCCCCCCCTTGTTTCTAATTCAATTTCTACATGGACCCAATTTATTTTATATTTGGAATAAACCGAACATATTTGAAAACAAACACTCGTACATGACGGATTTATTAGAGAATTCTTTTTTTATATTTAATCGAGCGATAAACAACGATATAGAATTGTGATGCATAGAACCACGCCCTCGTTGTGTGGTAGTCATGCTTCAGAACGGAAAATATTTGTTTATTTAACGACTGAACATATATTTCTTCCTGTTGTAAGGAAAACTAAATTTGTACTTTCGTAACTACATTTTACTTTCATAACTACATTTCACTTTCCTTACTTTATTTTACTTGCCTTTACTTTTCTTACTACACTCAGATGAAAATTAACGTCGGGCTCGCAGTGTATTGAGGTTAAAAACAAAGATACAATTATCCTCTAAATATCCTGTTAGAATTCTGTTAATATAAATTGTATTTGGGGAGAGTCGTCAATCCAAAATAATTTCCCTTGAATAGACCATCATTTAGCAAGATTTGCATCAATAATTCTATCTTGGATAATAATCTATGATTCGCGATCTTCACTCGCACTGCTCATGACATTTGTTTTACAATAAATATATTACAACCACACATAAATAGATCTACTATATTGTGATTACGACAAACTCATTTAATTTGGATATTTCATTTCAATGGTATACATCGTCTGTTTGGAGGACATGACATACTATCATTATATACGTTCTGTTCACTGTAAATGCACTTGTACCCGCTTGGTAAAATGTACAATATATGGCTATATTATTGGTATCATTCTCAAACATTACATACCATTGTCAAATTGACGCGGGGATAGGTATGATACATGGGGTAGATAACCTAACAGATTCCGAATATTAAGTCTGATGAATTCATGATAACAGCTGTAGGGTAAAGGAAAACTTAAAAATGTTAAGGTTGGTGAATACATGATGAAAGTTGTAGGGTAAAGACAACCTTAAAAAGGTTAAGTTTGATGAATACATGATTAAATAAGATACATTCATTGACAACTGTTTCTGATTTTATTCGCTTGATAATCGAACTTGCACGTTTAATATCATTCACTAAAAGATTTCCTCAGTATGATTTAGAAGTTCCGCAGAAAAACTGATGATAGTTGGGAACGTAAATGCAAAAAGGTCGATTTTTTCATTATTCAAGATCTTAAACTCCACAATTTTCTCTATACATCGGCTGCCCAGTTGAAATTTTACATTAAAAATGACATAGTAAATTAAACACTATTGTAAGAAATGATGAATGAACATTTCATTTTTAAAAATCAATTTCAAAATCAATTATGTTTTACAATTTCAACGGCTCTAGTACAAAACGATACACAATTTCATTGTAGGTTATGCAGAACCAAACAGTGATGCGGTGAATACTATTTTAAATTTTAAGTTCCTTCAAATGTTATATATTAGCCGTGTCTCATATTACTAACATTTTGATAAACAATCTCCATCCTCTAAACAAGAATAATGTATTTTAATACAATATCATTCAACAATATATTTTTGTGAATTAACGTAGATTTGGTAATTTATCAATGAATTACTTAAATAACTTTCACACTGAAATGCCAATGATGATGTTATACACCTTGATCTATGTGAGTATACGCATTATATGCTCAAATAGTAATGTCCTAGTTGGGGTTTTTGCATGTACTCTCTGTACAACTTTTATATTTAAGTGATCCTAGCATGGGATTATGTTTGGTTATGTTTTCTGGATATTTCAAAGATTTATTTTTATAACTATTCTGCCCTATCCTCTTTGTAACCTTTTTCATTGACTTTTTCGTTCGAGGGTCGATCCGTCTGTGTAGTATTTTTTTTTATTTGAATATGTATAACAATTTGTTAAAAAATATTGTGATAATAGTATGTGACTTAACTTGCTGTAAAACATGACACGCCTTTTTGAATGTATATCATCATATTGTAGTGACCTGTGCTTTTTTAAAAATATAATATTATATATTGGTATATATGGAATTAAAAACAATCGACATGAACAAAAAGAGCCGTTGTTCAAGTAGCAATAGCAGTAAAAAAAAATAAAAAATAAAAATAAAATAATAATAATAATAATAATTATAATAATAATAATAATAATAAAAAAAAATAACAATACTACTACTACTACTACTACTACTACTACTACTACTACTACTACTACTACTACTACTACTACTACTACTACTACTACTACAAAAGAGATAATAGCAAAACTTATATCTCACCGCCGCTAAAACGATTCCAATACATCCAGTTAATAAAAGAAACACAAAAACCCGGGCTGTGGAATCGGACATCGTGATCTTATGTTTATCTATCTCTTCAGCGTATTCAAATCTAGAACTTCGAGTTATTCAGTAAGGTACGTGAGCCTATAAACCATGCGGTCCACTTTATAACAGCTTTTTACTAGTTCTGTCAACAACAGACGTTCATCAATCACATAAAAAGTTTTAATTATGCGCGATGTTGAGCACGTTCAAAAAACATCTTTTTTATGCACAAACAAATATTTTATTTTATTCATTATAGATTCCAATGACGTGTGAATAGAACGATATGAACTTCTTTTTTACTGATTTGCCCCATTATGTGTTTGATGCCATTAACAACCATGTGATGATTGAAATCAACCGTAAACTGTTGAAAACGGTTTCATTCAGACTTCCGATTGACTACATAAATTAAAAATATTGATGACGAACACATCAACAAGTATTGTGGACACCCATTTGTAATAATATACAGCATGGCCTGTATAAGGTCGTACATACGCATATAATTTGTTAAATTTCGCTTAATAAACGAATGTACGTATGAAAATGACGTATTTTTGACGAAGGCTTTTTTTCATTTTAGAAATAGTTATCGTTTAATGAGATTTGTATCTGTATATAAACAAGAACTTTTATTTTGCTGTGGAGAGGAAAAATACTCTTAATATGCATGCGATTCCCGGGCCCGTATACACCAACCCATCCTTAGACTTGATAATTCAACTCAATTCAATTCAACAGTTTATTGGCAATCCGGCATTCTGCCTTTGGCCAAGAACATATATACAAAATAGATGTGGCCAAGACAGGGAATCATTCAATGTTACATATAACATATTTAAGTATAAACAAATATGTAAAAACATGAGTGCATAATTACAAAACACATGTAAGACTATGCAATACATTACTGCGTGAAAACATGCAATTATACATCCGCTAAACGGTTTACTTTCTCAGATCTAAGTTAAAAAGCTTCTTTCAACAAAATAATAAAGGATAGTCATACACTTAATAAGATATCACAGAGTTTGCATATACATGTATTCAGGTTAAAACGGTGCTCACATCATTCACAAATTGTTCTTAACGAAAAATTATATAATTAATATGCGTTAATTGCAATATTAAGCTTGACTTTCAAGTGGTGTTAGTACATTACAGTTTTAAGAATATTCTTTTTTTTTTAAGACTTATTTCTAAGAATTGATGGTTGAATGCGGGCCCTTACCTTAAGTGTAGTTATTTGGTTCTGATAGTTGTATATAGAAATCAGTGCTTGCTTGGGGAAGTCAAAGATCGGACCTTTCTTTTTGGAGTCAGTATCTTAGTCGATTAGCAGACAGACAGACAGAAAGTTTATTCAGACTTATACAACAGTACATCGTCTTTAACTCAAATGTACAAATTATTTTCTGTCACGTGAATACGAGTAATAACATAACATTATGTAACATAAAAGTCATTTACAAAATACAAATACAAATAAACACAATATATGTCAAGAACACGTAAGTTCTGTCGAGTGGCGATGAAATCTATCAAACAGTATTTTTTAGGAATGTATTTCTTATGACTAAAGCTTCTTTGATATATTTACATACATTTGAAATAACTTATATATCACTTGAAACTAACAACTTGTGTGAATTTATACACAGATGGGTTAATATAAAATTTACGGCTGATATATTTTTTTCTTAAATATATATAACAGTGGCATATACATATAAAATGGTGTTCGTCTTCTAAATCAACGGAATTTCAACATCGACAATAACGTTAATTTCGTGGAATGTTGTTCTGAAAATATCTACCAGTTTGGATTCTCAACGGATGTGCAGAGACTCTTAATCTTACAAAAAAAAAACGCNAGGCCTCTACAAAGCAAAGAAATTGCAACAAAATGGCTGGAAATCAGGTTTTTTTGTCAAGAAAAAGAATTATAAAGTTGCTGCTCACATAAGGTTTCCTATTCTTCTCCAGATGGTATCCATGTTTTCCCAACATGGTCATTTAAAATGCAAATTTCTCCACAAGAAATAGTTTTCTGGAGAAACCCTGCTGAGAGGTTATGGCAGACATGTGTAAGTTTGTATAAATCCTTTAATTATTGTAGTGGCTTGCAAATTTAAGCAGTTTTTCTCCCCTAAATGTCAGAAAATGGCCCATTTTTCCCGATCTTCTACTTCAGGGAGCCACATTTCGCTCATTTGTTAAGAAAATTTGTCAGGATTTTTTCTACATGTAGGCCAATACCTTTGTTATCAATGTTAATACACAGTTGTTTTAAATTGGACCTTGAATTTTTTTAATTTTTCGAGAATATTTGCTGAAAAGTTCTGCAGAAAAACTGACCACAAGTGGCAAGAAAGATGTATAACTACGTAATATCCTAACTACATTTCATTTTCCTAACTACATTTCACTATCATACATACCTTTTACTTTCCTTATACACTTAACTTTTCTAACTACATTTTGCTTTCCTAACTACAGTTTGCTTTCGTTACTACATTTTGCTCTAATACATTGCGATTTTCGCATACATTAAACTCTCCTAACTACATTTCACTTTCCTAATACAGTCACTTTCATCACTTTAAATATTTTATTTTCCTAATTTCTTTTTTTTCTTTCCTATACTTTCCTGCCTTTAAATAAAATCGTAATTGCATTTCAGTTTTCTCCACCCGACGCAGGATTAATTGTGGCGAAATATGTTGGGGTTTTAAACAAAGATAAGTTTTGGTCTCTGAAAAAAGGAAGACAAACTGCGCACATCTATTTAGAAATCTGTATATGTACGGCAATCCAAAATACAGTCTCGGTAATAAACCATAATTTAGAAAGCATTTAATGAATCGGTCTATCGTGGATGCCAATCTGTTAATCGCGAGCATCACTCAAACCGTCCATTACATTATGTTTTCAGTTGATATATTACAACCCAACAATAATACGTTTATTATAATATGTTTACGTCAACCTCATTTAATTTGCATATTTCATGTCAATAGTTTAAATCCTCTATTAGAAGGACACGAATTCCTATCATTATATGCGTTTTGTTCACTGTGAATACACTTTTATCCACGTGGTAAAATGGACATTCTATTGCTGTATTACTGATATTATGTTCTAACATTACAGACCACTGTTAACTGTACAATTAATTGACACGAGGCTAGATATGATATAGGAGGGTCGGCAACCTAACAGCTAATTCCTTGACAATAAAAGAAACTATGAAATGAATTATTTATCATTAATAGTTATGTATTAATACTGTGCGTATAGTCTGTGTTTATTTATTTATTTACAGTCTCTTGTATTACCCTCTGTAACAACACGGTTAGTATAACATAATATAGACACATCTGTCTCGATAAAACTATTTGCTTTGAGAAATGCATATATAATTATATATTCTTTATTGGTTTACAATTGTATAATCATACAATTCATTTCATATTTAATAATAATTTCTAATAAGTGTACACACTGAATTAATCAAAAGATACAATACACGTGTACATTCGTTTAAGGAATAATTATCAGCAAACACTTATATGATAGCTAGTACTAATTATACGCCATATCAGAACTATCTTTAAAATAACTGCACATTTTATTATAAATATTTGCATTTCATTAATATAAATTTGCCGTATTATACGAGATACAATAACCTAACAAATTACACATAAAAACACATTAATATAAATTCTGCCGTAATAAAAACAATTGTAACAATATAACGTTATGTAAAAATACGTAAGCCCTGTAGGGTAAAGTAAACCTTAAACATGTTAACCGATTTATGCCTAGCGTCTAGAAAAACTGAAGAAAAAGACATTCATGGTCTGTTGCTATTAATTAATTTTGAAAAGGTGTTTGATTCTCTGTCGTGGTCATTTGTCGATGAGACGCTTTATTTCTTTAATTTTGGTCCTGACAGAATATGATGGTTTCAAATATTAAATAAAGATGCCAAATCAGCCGTCATACAGTGTGGCCATTTATCTGAATTCTTCCCTATTCAGAGTGGTTTTCGCCAAGGGGATCCACCATCTTTTTATATCTTACGTCTTTTGCGCAGAAATGTCATCTTTATCAATAAGAATTAATATCGACATCAAAGGTATTAACATTACTAAAACGTAGAACACACATCCTCACAATATGCAGATTACACAAGCATACTTTTTGATGAATCTGGCAAAAATATAAATGTAACATTACTTAGTATATTGATTATGTTTTCATGAATTTGTGGACTGAACATTAACTTTGATAAAACAGATGTAATATGTACTGGGCAGAAAACAAAAGTTCCGAACGTTTTGAAATTAAATAGAAATGTTAATGGAAGCAACCAAATTTGCACATGCTTGGAATTTATTTTCGCCTACATGTACAAAAGTTAATAAACAATTAACTATAAAAACGATATATGCTTTGAAAAATGCATATATAATTATATATTCTTTCTTGCTTTAAAATATTCTATTTATGCAATTCATTTGATATTTAATTTTAAGTACTCTATAGTTAACAAACTGAACTAATCAAAAGCTACACTACACTTATAATAAGTCTTAAGAAGCATTGAAAACTTGTACATATATGAAATCTAGTACTTTTAATAAGCCATATCAGAGTTATCTTTACAAAAACTGCACATTTTATTTCTAAACTGTGAATTTAATAAACATAAATGCACAATGTTCTATGCCAACAACAGTAATATAATGTATTGTTCCCATTGTAAAAGTATATTTTATTATTCTTATATATATGGTAAAAAAGGTTTCCCCTTTAGGTTAAAGGAAACCTTATCAATGTTAAGTTTTATGAAGTCAGAATGAAAGCTGTTGGGTGAGAGGATTATGTTTGATGAAAACGTGATGAAAACTGTTAGGTTAAGTGATTGAACAGTGGGCTAAAATATAAATATATGCCAAAACTCTGCAGTCAATGAGGCGAATTGGTTGGTCATCAAAATAGTCTTTTAACATTTTCAGACAGTTTTACTTGCGCAAAACTCGTGACATGTGAGAGCGTAAATGTAAAACAAACTAAATTATAATTAAAAAACAAAAAGGCCACAATTCAACAATTTCTGATCTGATTTGATTGCGAAACGCACTTGAACAGAAATTAAGAACACCTGAAAGATTGTCTCCATTTTTTTTAAAGTTCCGCAGAAAAACTTATGGCTGTCGAAACCAGAAAGGTGGGAAGACCGGGATTTGTATTTTTCAAGATCTATTACTCAATACTTATCTCTGGCTTTTCAACTGTTTACTGAAACAAATATCATGCAACTATGAATCATATAGTAGCTCTCCTGTAAGCGCAGTGCTTATTAGACGCTCTTCTGACCAGGTTGAGCCGAGTTCAATCCCCGTTCCAGAAAGCATGTGAGTTTGGTTGGTGATTACCATACCGGACAGGAGTGGTTTCCTTCCGGTACTCCGGCTTCATCGCCCCAGTCCACCCCTAACAAGACAAGACCACACCAAAATTGAAAATCTAAACAATTATATTTTGTTTTCTATGTAGGACTGCTTGGACAAACTCCAGGTGCTCACATAATAGAAGCCTCAGATGCGAGAGGACCTACTAAACTTCGAAATTCACAAGATTATTCATACACATAGTTTCACGATTAGATGAAAACTGTTTAACTCAGAGATCGGAAACGGCTTCCAAATACAGAAATATTTACAAATAAGGTTTGATATCACTAAAGCCTTCTCACGAAAAATTCGTAAATATGAATTGGGAACTTTCAAGGCGTTTGTCTTGCTTTACCTTTATTTCTGTTTAAAAAATAATAATAGTACTAAAATTATTATTATTATTATTAATAATAATAATTTTTATTATATAATTATTATTATATTTTTACTTAAATTAATAATAATGATAATATCATGATCACAATATCAATAATTGCAAAACTTATATCTCACCGCCGCTATAACGATTCCAATACATCCAGTAACTAAAATCAACGCAAATTCCCTGGTTGGAAAATTGGACATCACGGTCAAAAGTTTAACTATCTTTCCAACGTATTCCACTTTAGAACATCGAGTTATTCAATAAAGTATGTGATCTTATAGACCATGCGGTCAGATTTATAACAGCTTTTTACTAGTTCTGTCAACAAGGGACGTTCATCAATCGCATACAAGTTTTAATTGTGCGCGATGTTGAACGCGTTCGAAAACATCTTTTTATGCATAAAATTAATTTCTTTTATTCATTATTGGCTCCAATGACGTGTGAATAGAAAGATATGACCCTCTATTTACTGATTTGCCCCATTATATGTTTGAGTCCTTTTACAGCTATGTGACAATTGAATTCAACCGTAAACTGTTGAAATCGGTTTTATTCAGACTCGCGATTGACTGCATAAATTAAAAATATTTATGAAGAAAGAATCAAAAAGGATTGTGCATATGCTCTTATGATTATGTATAGCATGACGTGCTTTAGATCGTACTTATGCTTATTATTCGATAAATATCAACAAATGAAAACACGTATGAAAATGACGTATGTTTTTACAAAGGCTTTTTTCAGTACATAATACATTCTCGCTTGCTGAGATTGTATTTGTATAAAAACAACTTATGTTTTTTGGAAAAAAAAACTAATAAGTGTAAAAATCGGAGCACATTTGTATATGGGGAACTTGGAAGAACATCATTGAAAAATAAAAGAGCCATTCATGTAATAAGGTAATGGTTGAAAAGTATTCAGTAAGAAGATCAAAAGTATGTCAGGTGCATGTATAGCCACATGAGTATGGATTTAATAAGAAATCAAATACACATTATTGGACAAAATCTGTTTGTTATCTGTTGCATCCTTTATCACTGGTAAAGTCCAGATTTAATGATACATTTATCAAAAATTGGATGTCAGAACTTAATAATTCCACAAGGGCAATAAGTTACAGTCAGTTTTGTAAATTTGAATTGCAACCTTACTTAAAACATGTCAGAATAAATAAGTTTAGATTTGATCTTTGTAGATGCAGGGTTTTATCTCAAAGATTAGCAATTGAAGCAGGCAGAGGGCATAAACCTGAATCTATACCTTTTTTCATTTAAAGGAAGTCTCTTCTTAGCATAAATCCAGTTTATTCGGAAAGTATTTCCATGATGAGCATGTGCGGATTGCACAGGCTAATATGAGACAATACTTTTCTCACATGCATAAAACCCCGTTTTTCCATAGCGAGGCTAATATTTTATAAATCATTGCGTGAGTGTGGAAGTCAAAGATCTGACTTTCCTTTTTGAAGTCAGTATCTTATTCGACAACCCTAAAACGCACAAAATGTTTCAGCACAAAGTTATAAAATACTTTGACCCTTCATAGCAGTCCACACAGTTTAATCAGGCACGACGCTTTCTGCGAAGAGTGAATGTTTCTTTAAAAGATACCTCTTTTTAACGAAAAGTTCCATAAAAACGGAAAGTATCGTCTCTGATTTGCCGATGCGGACTGTACAGGCTAATATGGAATGACAATTTACGCACATGGCTAATATGTACAATGTAGCGTATGTACTTATTGTTGTACTTAATGTACTTCTTTGTGTCCCGGATATTAAAAAATGAAACCAATGCTCGATCGTTCTCCTATTATTTGATGCACTATTTATGTACGGACACACGCGTTTAGTATAGTTTCGAGGAGAAATAATCATTTAGTTGACATTTTATCCGTCATTTTTTTCTATCTTGTTTGAAATTCTGTGATTAACGATCCTAATTCAATGTGTTAATTACCATTTTCTTATTTTTAATCGATCTATTTGGATATTAACAAAATAATTGTATAGTATAATTACATTTTTACGTGATTATGACAGCTAATATAAATTCTATTGCCTTTTCAATTGTGTAAACGACCTATTTGGAGCACGTTATTTATTATCAATAGATCTATTTGTTCAGTGTGAATAGACAGTGTGCACGGAATAAAATGAGCATTCACTGTTAATTATTAACTAACATTAAAGACTATTGTCAGCTTGTTAACAAAGCTCTGATAAGGGTATGAATGATGAAACCAGATATGGCGATAACCTCTAGTCGATCTGGCGATAACCTCCAGTCGATCTGGCGATGAACGAAACGAAGAAAACGAACAGTGATAAACTATTAATATGCAGCAAATAATACGTACGATTCTACTTGGGCGGTTACTGTTAGATATGGAAATGTATTTCCATATTACACGTATAAAGCAACAAAATGCAATAATATTTAAAACATCAAACATTATATACTGTAACCTCCTAGCATTGATAAGTCTTTCAATCAAATAATAAATTGCAGAAACTAATACGCATGGTACATTAACCTTTTAACCTAATAGCATTGATAAGTCTTTCAATCAAATATTAAATTGCAGAAGATAATACACATGGTACATTAACCCTTTAACATCATAGCATTGATTGTATTGAACAATTGAACAAATATTTTTCCTGTTGTGTATTGATTTTTTTTTCAGTTTTGTCTATACTCCGAATCATAAAACATCAGTTTTCGACATGTCTTTGTCTTTTAAACAACTGTTCATTTGGTACGTCAATATAAAACAATCTTCGCATACTGTAAAATCATTCATAGTCGTAAGCATTCCATTACTTGGTTAAAAAAACAACTTTTTCTTGGACATGTACATTCGTGGATTTCTGATTTTGGAAAAATATAAGAAATTGGCGTATTTCATTTTCCGATGTGCTTGTGTTCAATCGTGAATCCTTCTTACCCACACAATCAACTAGAAATAATTTCACAGGAATAATAACGATTTTACAGTATTTTGAAATTCATCATTGTGACGCACTTTACAGTCAAGTCATTTCAAGAACGCGGCTCATATAATCGATCATCATCACGTGGTGTGTTATGATGGCAGGGACTTGATTACAGTAATGCATATGGGACCAGTCAAATAATATTGAGTGCAAACTTATTGATATTGCATAAATACGTTCTTTTACACTCGAAAACGATCGATGAATGCTAAAAACACTTCTTCAAAAAGGCATCCCTGAAAAAAACATTGAAAATAACTCGTGAAAGGTTTTTGTTTTCACACGTGCGAATAAAAGGGTACTTCATATTCTTGAATCTGGCCCAACTTTGAACAGATTGTTCGATAACGTTACAAATTTAAGCCCATGCATAATAACCAATTATCAGTTCAGCAATTATTGAATAAGAAGAGATAAATCCCCACGTAGAAGTTGAGAATCACTAAATTCACCAATATGTGAGGAAATACAAAACCATTAAATAGACGGCAATCTTATAGAGAAGAGATCATTTCGTTCTTTTTGAATGAACATAGAAAACAGCAGCATGTCAATTGATTTTATTCAATAAGATGCGACTTATCCAATGCCAGCACCATATTTGTATGTTTTTGCAAAACATTTTCTCCATATTTAAGCAGTTCGTCGTCTTTTATTTTTAAAAAAGCTCAAAAGATATAGCATCCTTGCGTTTCATAATATAATAATCCTCATCCAATTTCGTTAAGAAACCGCAAACTGGTTTTACAAAAGCTTATATATAAAACAAATGAATGTCTATGTGTTTATACAGAAACAAAATCTTTAATTATACGACATACAAATAAACCTTATTTTCACCATAGCAAAGAACATAAAACAAATAAGACTTTGTTTCCACTCTAATTTCTGCATGGAACCAATTTTGTTTATAAATATATTCGCCGATACCAATAATTCTATATTTAGACATAAACCGAACATATTTGAAAACAAACACGAGTACATGGGGGATTTATTTGAGAAATCTTTTTATATATTTATCGTCGTTTAATAAACAACGATTTAGAACTGTGCCGTATAGGAAAACGCCTGCGTGGTCTAGCTGTCACTTTTAAGAACGACTAACATGTTTTATATTTAACGAATTAACACATTATTCTTTCTACAACGAGAACTTATACTTTCATTACGACACTAACTTTCCTTACTAGGTTAACTTTTTAACTAAATTTTTACTTTACATTCCTAATTCACTTTCCTAATATATTTTACTTTCTCGTACATTTTACTTTCCTAATACATTTTCACTTAAATTTACTTTCCCAACTTCAATTTACTGTCATAACTTTATATCACTTTCTTCCACTCAGAATCAAGTCTATTGTTTGCCCCCCCCCCTCAGGATTTTCGGTTAAAAAACAAACATACATTTAATATCTGAAAATAGAAAAATCTGTGCCTGTCTTGTTAGAATAATGAATATATAAATTGTATTTGGCAAGTTGGCAATCTGAAATAGAGTCTCCAGAAAAATCATCATTTAGCATTTTTTTTATCAATCATTCTATCGTGGATAATATATGTGATTCGCGACCTTCACTCAAACTGGTCATTCAACATTTGAATTGATATATTACAACAAAACAATTATCTGTTTACTATAGTGTGTTTATGACAACCTCATTTAATTTGGATATTTCATTTCAATGGTTGAAATCATCTATTAGAAGGACATGAATTCCTACCATTATGTACGTTTTATTCACCGTGAATACGCTTTTTATGCACATGGTAAGAAGGACATTGTATGGCTATAATACTGATATTATTCACTAACATTACAGACCATTGTCAACTGTACAATTCATTGACACGGGGATAGATATGATATATGGGGGTAGATAACCTGACAGCTTCTGATTGATATACTAATAAAAGAAACGATGAAATAACTATTAACTGTTATAATTGATAGTCTGTTTTTTTATACATGGCCAGTCTCTTAGGTTACCTTCTTAAACGCTAACATTTTTCAATCATACAATTAATTTGATTTTAAATTACGAAATTAATTGTAAAATTACTCAGATTAAAGAGCAATATGCGCTACCTGTTAATACTGTTGGTAACTTGGATTTGATTCCAGGTAAATATGCTTAACCATTAGTGACCGACTCTTGTTTAGAGACAATACGTTTGGAACTGTGGGAAAACTGAAATATTATTAACATAATTTGCTCAGGTGTATTTGCAAACAGGATGAAAACATATATGGACAAACATATACATAGTGATCAAACAGGTTTTTATCAAAGGTAGATACATAGGTGAAAACACCCAGACTTATTTTTGATATTATTAATTTTACTGAAGAGAAAAATACTCATGGTATTTGCTATTTATTGATTTAGAAAAGGCTTTTGGTTCTCTGTCGTGGTCAATTTTCACGATACTTTCTTTCTTTAATTGTGTTCCTGACATTAACCCATTTATGCCTAGCGTCTAGAAAAAAGGCATAGACAAACAGCGTAGACCCAAATGAGACGCCGCATAATGCGGCGTCTCATCAGGGTCTACGCTGCTTACTTAAAGGAATTTCTGTGAGAAATATTCTAAAAATAGAAATAAATATACCAGACATCTCTAATTTTGGAAATAAATGGATCCAATTTAAAAGGATGGGAGAGTCCACTCGGCATAAATGGGTGAAACGTTGTACAGTGTGGTCGTTTATCTGAATTCTTCTCTTTTTAGCGTAGTTGTCGTAAAGGAGAACCATTATCTGGTTATATTATTATTATTATTAATGCAGAAATAATATCTTTAACAATAGGAAATACTAAAGACATCAAAGGAATAAACATCACTATATTGGACAGAAACTCTCACAATATGCAAATGACACAACCATTATTTTGGATGGAGCTTAAACAAGTCTATGCGTTACATTAATTATATTGTATCGTTTCTCATGTATTTCTGGACGAAACGTTAACGTTGATAAAACAAATGTAATACGGATTGGGAAGAACAAAATAAGTTCCGAAAGTATTAAATAAGTTCCGAAAGTATTAAAATTAAATGGAAACTTCAATGGAATTAACAATGTTTTTAAGATGCTTGGAAATAATTTTCACGTAAATCTACACAAGATTATAGACATAAACTGATAAGAACAAATAGCTAAAATGGAAAATACAATTTAACTTGGAAAGAACACAATTTAACACCCATAGATTTAATTGCATTAATGAAAACATAATTGATATAATAATTTAATCACTCATGCATATCTCTCCCTAACCCATCATCGGACTTAAAAAAAACTTAAGCCCACTATCTATTAACTTTATATAGAAGGGACAAATAAGGATTAATTTTAAGTGATTAACATCGAAGCTTTTATTCATGCACACATATCATCTTTGTAACCTATTTCTCGCTCAATGCATCTTTTTACCAATGTCGATCTGTCCCTGTAGCCAATTCATGTTTGTATATGTGTATGTTTATAACTATTTGTTGAATTGAGCGTGATACTATAGTATAAGTACTAATAGTATTAGTTGTAAAAGTAAGAATAGTAAAAGTAATAATAATATAAATATTAAAAACAAATCAAATAAATAATAATAACAATAATAATAATAATAATAATAATAATAATAATAATAATAATAATAATAATAATAA
This sequence comes from Dreissena rostriformis, assembly GCA_007657795.1. NCBI lineage: Eukaryota > Metazoa > Mollusca > Bivalvia > Myida > Dreissenidae > Dreissena > Dreissena rostriformis. Next base: position 138,150 of record VMBQ01001229.1, read on the forward strand.
TAGCGATTAATTTAAAACTTATATCTCACCGCCGCTATAACGATTCTAATATATCCAGTTACTAAAAGCAACATAAATTCCCGGTTTGGGGAATTAGACATCATGGTCAAATGTTTAACTATCTTTTCAACGTATTCCAAGTTAGAATATCGAGTTATTCAATAAAGTACGGGAGCTTATTAACCACGCGGTCAGATTTATTACAGCGTTTTACTAGGTCTGTCAACAAAATCCGCTAATCAATCGCATAAAAAGCTTGAATTATGCGTGATTTTGAACGCGTACGAAAACATCTTTTAATGCATAAAATTAATTTCATTTTATTCATTATTGGTTCCAATGACGTGTGAATAGAAAGAAATGAACCCTCTATTTACTGATTTGCACCATTAAATGTTTGAGTCCTTTTACAACCATATGATAATTGAATACAACCTTAGACTGTTGAAATCGGTTTCATTCAGACATGCGATTGACTACATAAATACAAATTATTTATGAAGAAAGCATACACAATGATTGCGGAAACGCTTTTATAATAATGAATTTTAGGTCGAACGTACGCATATAATTCGTTAAATATCAACCAACACATGAATTCACGCGTGAAAATGACGCTTTTTTTTAGGAAGGCCATTTTTTTCAGTATAGAATACATTTTCGCTTGCTGAGATTGTATAAACAACAACTTTTGTTCTGCGGAGAAGATTAAAACTCCTACAATGAACCTCGCTGTGGGAAAACATTGCTTAATGAATGTGCTCAAATTTCGTCCCAGTTTAGCCTGTGCGCACAGGCTAATCAGGGTTAACACTGTCCGCTCTCATTTCATTTTTCGTCTAAAGGAAGTATTTTCTTAGCATAAATCCAGTTTATGCGGAAAGTATTGTCCATAAAACGAAAAAAATAAATGTTTCAGTTCCAAGTTATTAAATACTCTGACCCTATATAGCAGTCCGCACAGTCTAATAAGGGACGACGCTTTCCACCTAGACTGATATTTTTGTTTAGAAGTGACCTCCTTTAAACGAAAATGTCCATAACAGTTGAACGTGTTATCCCCGATGAGCATGTGCGGACTGCACAGGCTAATCTGGGATGACAATTTACGCACATGCAGAGCATGTTCATATGTTTACCAGTTTTCAATATTCAATTTTCTCGTAGGTACTTTTTCTAGTTATTTCTGTTCTTATTGTAATTATGTGTCCCAAAGATATGAACAAATGGAACTAATTCTCGATCGTGTTTCTATTATTTGATGAACAATTTCTGTACGGGCACGCATCCGGTTAGTCAAATTTCGCGGAAAAAATCACTTCATTATTTTTTATCTTGTTTCAAACTCCACGATTAACGATCTTAACTAAAAGTGCTTATTTCCCATTTCGTATTTACTATTGCTCTATTTTGATCTTTAGAAAATAATAGTATATTATAATTACATTTTTATGTGATAACGACAGCTTCATTTAATTTCGATATCCTTTTCAATGGTTTACATAACCTATTTTGAGCACGTTATTTATTGTCGATCATTTTGTGCACTGTGAATATACCGTTGCCCTGAATACAAAAGACATTCACTGTCTACATCATTGAAATTATTCACTAACTATAATTTGTTATAAGAATATTGTCAGCTTGTTTACAAACCTATGACACGGGTATGAATGATGAAACCAGATAAGGCGGCAATAACTACCAGTCTGGCGATAAAAGAAACGAAGAAAGCGAACAGTAATTAAATACTAATATGCAGGGACCTGTCTTAACATTGAAACCAGTGTGTTCTCAAGATTAATAAGGGTAACATGTCACATTTTAAAACCCAATCAGAATTTATTTTTCACCAAGAACAGAACACAAATTTTTACGACCTTTACATATCACATCGTCAGTCTTCAACATGTACATATCAAAAGGTCATGTGAAAAGAAAGTGATAATACAGTAATACGAAGTGTACATACTATCAAAGAGAATACATGACAGTGGTGGGTAAACACAATATTATATTTTTTTGCATTTTTACAAAGTATCTGTGTGACAGAGTGGCTGTCAGCTATTAAGCTGTTAATATATATGGAAAATAAACAAAGAACAAAATTGATTATCGTACGTATGCCATGTGGATTATTATGCTAATAATAATATAAAGAAATAGCTCACATACTTTGCATGGGTTAAATATGGCGGCAAATTTAATAATCAGATATATCTGTTTCACATCTGTATAAAGATACAAAACTAGTTGTGTTAAATTAATGTGGGCGATGGATTATCGAACAATTAGCATAAGTGTAATTACGCTAACTATACCAACATACATTATGCAAAAATATATTATGTAATTATATACATTAGATATATAACATTTATTAAGAAATCAAACACAAAATTAAACCAAGGTGAAGCTTATTAAATTGAAGCCACCAATAACCAGTTTTCAGATCAAATGCACAACTTTGCCTCAAACTAATGGCAGTTACGCAAGCCTCATTATAAAATTGGTAAACTTGTAGAAAAACTGATTTATAACAGCATTTTTCGAGTCGATTCCCCCTCCAAACACACACATATTGTTTATTTGAAAACGTCTCTGAGCTTATACGAAAACATATTCTTCATGCGTAAAGATTAATTAAAGTTCATTCATTATTGATTCCAATGGTAGATGAATAGTCAAAGATGAATCTGTATAGATTGATTTGCGCCACACTGTTTACTTCCATGTGATGTGTGAAATCAACCTTAATCTGGTAAAATCGATTTCATTGCGAAATGCGATTGAATAGGTAAATTCCAATAAATGTATATATTTATATAGAGAACACTTCCTGAAACAAATCATGTTGAATGTACACGCAGATTTACTATGCACGTCGGGCACTTTTGACACGCAGATTAACTGTGTCAGTGGGGCACTTTTTACACGCAGATTTACTGTTCAAGTCGGGCACTTTTGACACGCAGACTAACTGTGCAAGTCGGGCGCTTTTGACACGCAGATTAACTGTGCTAGTCGGGCACTTTTCACACGTTTCTGTTGACACATATTCATAAAGAGGCGTTGCATCATTTAGGTCCTACATATAAAAATGGTTAATATCGCAAACAAATAATTGAATGACGCAAGTATTTGACCATTTATGTATAGTGATTTCAGTTGAAAATTATTGTGCTATTAAATGCGTTCGTCTTAAAATAAATTCAGTTTTATGTCTTATGCGCAAAGGACTAAGAAAACGCGCTTATTAAAGTTTGTTATTTATCTAGTTAAGAACAAAGTCTGGACATGTTTAACTTATCATAAAACATAAACAAATCGTACACATAAAATATTTTGAATGCTTGAATAGTGTTAACAACATTATGTTTACTATGATTTAACTTATGGAGCTGAAAGTGTAATTAATTAAATTTTTAAATTAGTAACTTTGTAAATATCATATGAAAAAACACTTTTATTCTCAATTTTAAAGAAAACAGCAACACCAATATCCCAATTTAATCCAAAATAACGCAATCTTTTCTAATTGAAAGGACCCCGGCCGTACTCCCAAGATGGTGAATAAACAACACTATAATAACAAAACTTATCTCTTACCGCTGTTAGAACATCTCCAATGTATCCCGTTATCAACAGCACCAACAATCCCTTTGGTGTTATTTGGGACATCTTTATTAGCGTGATTCCAAAGTATTCCAATTTAAATATACGCATAGTCTTTCAAAAACGCCGGTTATTTACCAGTCGCTCCGTTTTAAAACACAATTTTACAAGTCCTGAAAACACTGTTCATTCATCATGCAATCACCACAACAAATCTTGTTTATTTGTATGCGATTTCAACGTAGACGAAACACCTTACTAAATACGTTAAAATTTATCTAATATTATTTATTATTGATTTCAAAAGATGGACGAAAAGAGTGATATTAACCTTTTTAGACTGATCTGCGGCATAAGATGTTGGAGGCCTTTTAAAACCGTATGATATTTGAAATCAACCGTAAAACTGTTGAAATCTTCTTCAATCGTAAACGTCATAATATTTAACCCATTTATGCCTAGTGGACTCTCCCATCCTTCTAAATTGGATCAGTTTATTTCCAAAATTAGGGATGTCTGGTATATTTATTTCTTTATTTAGAATATTTCTCACAGAAACATTTCTTTAAGCAAACAGCGCAGACCCTGATTAGACGCCGCATCATGCGGCGTCTCATCTGGGTCTACGCTGTTTGCCAAGGCCTTTTTTTTAGACGCTAGGCATAAATAGGTTAAAAGAAAGCAATGACTTACCTAAATCGATTGCGTGGTTAAATTCGATAAATATCGATAAGTAAATGAATACATTTGATGAAAATGACGCAGTTAAGAACATGTTTCGGGAAGGGGTTGAGTTGTTTATTTATCTATGTATACATAAACAGCTATGTTGAACTCTCATGCGAAGGAATATCCTACGTGTTTTACTAAACACACATCACACATGAGATATAAACACAGCAAACTTTCGATGTTGTTTGTCTACGAAATATCTATGTGTATCATTTTAAAATAATGAACATAATACTTGTTTTCAAAAACAATATTTTAATGTGTAAAGCATATTGTTGCATATTGTATTAGCTGCTTGGTAAATAATGCAATGGGTATTTTGCTTTTTAATTTTGTTGCTTGTTTTAGTATTTTTTCTGTCAATATTCATGATATTAAGTGTTAGAAGCTGTTTCAATAAACATGAGTTCACAAACCCAAGCGTAAGAATAATACATCAAAATAAGCAATTTCGAAAAGTTTTTTTCTTGTTAATGCTGAAATTACAACACGAACTATATGTTACAGTTACAGAACTACTTTTTCAAGTTGTTTTCTAATTTTACAACATGCAACATCAGTATTATTGCTGCGTTATGCTAGAATAATGTATATGTATTATGCAAGCTAGAACAACACACATATTTTATGTACGGGTCGAGATATTAGATTATATTCTTGCAGACCACAATCGAACATGTAAGACTCTGGCTTCTAACAATCGTTATTTGTGATGAATCGATAATATGGCATGTATATTTAATTTAAACTAAATGAGTGGCCCTGTACCAAGTATATACATTAACTAAATACAGTTCCTGAAATAATCATTATTTCTAGTAAGCAACTATCATTATAGGTGGTAATTTGATGCTAGACAGTAGCATGCAAGTAAAGGTTATCGATTTTGGAAGAGCAACAAAAGAAAATGCAAACGTGGATCAACATGATCAGCACACTTAAATTTTTTTTTCTTGGTCTGTCAAATAATACATGTAACAACTATTCAACTTTAGAAAAACCTTTATTATAGATGGACCTGTATGACAAGTATGAGATCATCAGTCTCATCGATACAGCTGTGACGTATGAAAATATTGGAAAGCTTAGACGTGATGTTAAGCAACAGCTGAACAATGGTAAGTTTGTTATATTAATGCTGCCAAATATATCAAAATTTAATCGCTTCTAAGCAACCTTCATTTCCCGGAAGGTGGTACAAACAATGCTGGTCGTTTTTAAATCTTTTTAAAATCTGATCCATATGAACTTAAAAAAAACAACTACTATTGCATTAAAGAAATAAACATTGTTTGTACCTGGGGATTATAAGGGTCTTCCAAAGTGCTGCGCAATCTAGAAAACTATCTTTGTGTCTAACGCTATCAATACAAATATTTGTATTATCATATTTTCAAATAATCAAGTACCAATAGTTCTTTATATAAAAACTCTTAAACGTGTATGTTATCTAAACAGTTCACATAATATAACAATTCACCTTTAATGTTCAATTAATCGCTTAGTGTAAGACACTGAACCTGCATTTTTTAAATTATGTATTATACATTAATTTTCACTTTAATAATAATATGACTATTATTATGTAAAAACAAATAAATATAAATGGTTATGTGGTGCACGCATGCAAATTATAATTATGCAATTCGTTTTATGTATCAATGCCACTGTGTCATTCTTTTTGTTTTTCAGATCAAAACGATTTTGATCAGCGTAGAGAACAATTCCTCCAAGAGGTGGCGAAACTGCTGTTTCCTGAACGATTCCAGGCGATCCGTCTTTCAGTATGTTTCTTTACTAATATTTAAATAAACAGATGACTTATTCTCGCAGAAACCTGGTTGGGTGAGGGAACAGTCGCCTACATGTCCGTACGTTAGATTTTTCTCATCAATTAATGGTAAAAATGAAGTGAAACTCTATGGCAATGTTAATTTCCCGTGAAAGTGTTTTGGGGTGGGTATTTTTTGGCAACATTTGGGGGAAAGAATAGTTAACATAAATAGTGATTATGTGTTTCGGTGTAAAAACAATTATCTTTCCACATTCATATGTTAGTTATATTCATTATGTCCGTTCGGTAGAGAAATTCACATGCTATTAGCTCAACTGAGTACAACGTGCTTATGGTGCGCTTGTGACCGTCGTACGTCGTCTATCGTGTGTCGTCTGTAGTGCCTCGTCAACATTTACCTTGCGAACACCCTATAGGTCACTTTTATTACCGAATCTTCATGAAACTTGGTCAGAACAGTTGTTCTTGGCCGAGTTCGAAACTGGTTCGCAAGAGGTTAAACACTAGGTCACTTGGTCAAATTGAAGACAACGCTTTTGAACACTCGAATAGTCACAGTTTTAGTATAATCTTCATGAAACGTTGTCAGAACATGGGTTCTATTAATAGCTTGTTCGAGTTAGATACTGGTTAATGTCCGTCAAAAAACATGGCCGCCAGGGGGTGCGCAAAATGGTTTTTGCTGTGAAAACTTGTTAAGGCTCTATTGGCCACATGTGTTGGCCTGCCTTTATAAAACTTGGTCAGAACATGTCTAGAATGAAATCTCGGCTAACTTTAAAACTGGATCATGTGAGCTCAAGAACTAGGTCCACTCTTTATTTGCTTCGGTCAGAATATTCTTTTGATGATAATACTGTCGAATTCAAAAATAAAAATGTGCCTAAAAATTTAATAGTTATGTTTCATAAAAATACTGTCACTATTTTGAGTTTCACCTTCTAAGAATAGTTTAGTTCCTTTGGGTCTCAGTTGATCGCCTTAGGGCCTTTGGCGCTCGTGTCCTTCGAAATTCTAATTTTAGGTTTCGTATGTCAATGTGTCCTCATCATATGACATAATTATGCCTGCCCATAAAAGAAAAACACGTATTATCAGCGTTAAATTGTATTCTAAGATAGTTTTATTTTCGAACAAGACCATATTGCAGCCCTGTGTTTTGTGATATCATTGTGCACTTGCTCTAAATTGTTTAGNTATGATATTATTCACTGGATTGCATCATTCAATGAGTTTTAGGACGCGAGTGTCCGGGATTTGTGAAATGCAGTGCTATTTAAATATGACGTATGTATATTGGATTACTACAATAAAATGTGAATGCAGGTGTTGGAATGTATTGCTCAAATGAAACCGGTAAGATTGCGTTGTAGATTTCCTGAATACTATAGAATGTGCTCGAATAATGCGATGCTTTCATGTTACTGCTTTGTTAAAAAGTTTATGGATTGAGAACAGTGTGAGTGACTTAAAAGAGTGTTAAATCTTGTAAGTGTGGTGTTTTGCTATTTAAATTTTCTACGGACATTGATGTATAATTTATTGGGTAACTTCTTTGATGAATATGTATGTCGTTCTTTAATAAGGTGATCAACGAATGTCTATCTCCTAATAATGGTCTGTTTAAAATGGAAAAAGGAAAATGGCGATAAACACAATTATCGCATCATCCACGCGCAGATGTTTAAATCATAAATAAAGCAAACAATACTAGACGAAAATAAACATGATGATGTTATCCATACAAACTATTTGGTGAGCATTAGCCAGTAGAGGTTTGAATTTAGATGCAAGTAAATAAAAAGTGAGTCTTAAGAAGAGTTTCTTATATACTAAAAATTAACACTATCGGCGGGGATAAATGCTACATCATGCTTGACTTTAGGGTACATATTGTGGAAGTTGAAAATGTTTTTTTTTCTGTGTTCTACTTGAGTGTGTACTATTGATAATGCTAACTATATTTGAATCGAGGAATATAGCGATATGCTATCTGGTTACTCTGCATTTGTATTGCATTGTTTTGGACTATTTCATGTGGCGCAACCGGGATACAAATAAGTTTGATATTACTACGCACGATTCGAATCAGTCAATGTCATCTGTTTTGGTTATTACTTTTAATTAGTCAATGCTTTTGTAGGATTGTTTAAATAAATATCATTGTCTTCTTGAATTCATACAAGAATTCATCTAAGAAAGGCTTACACGGCGAGGCTTGCATACTATGTGAGTGGCATTGTGTTCTTAAATGCATATGACTCGTCTCAGAATGGTTTACACGGCTTGGAAAGCCTCAGAGTCTAAACTTTTTTTAAACTCGTCAGATAAATTCTAGAACACAATGATATTAACAAAATATTATTTTTTTTTACTTAAATTGTATTAGTGTTAACATGTTGCAACATTAAACAACTTGGGTATGACTTAAAACGATACAAACTGAGACAAAAAATGTTATATGTATGCCTTTTTTTTATTTGTTAACTTGATGGAAATAATATTAGAATTATGTGAGAAATGCCGCTTTCGTAACAGAACGATACATATAAATATATGTTGATTTTATTTTCAAATTGTTTTGTTTAATATTGGAACACAATCCGATTGCACGTGCTTTTGTATAACTTCGGTTGCCTTTATTTACAATACACTTCTCTTATATTATTTTCGTTTGTTGTTTTGTTGTTCTTTACAACTTCTACTCTTGCATCACATTTAGCAAGAAAAAACAATCCGACGTCAAAAAACACTAAATTAACTTCATGGAATTACACCGCACATATAAGGTGTCTCCCACATTTCGCATTTTAGTGAGCCTGGTGCTTATTTCGAGGTTCCCTTATCTTTATTTCGAGGTCCTATGCTAACTTAGTCTTGTTAGGACCATACTGCTGTTTTTTGAGAATGCTCATTTTATCAACATCTGGGAACAATAAAAGGATTAAATAAATTGACGACCTCCCAATCTCTTCTAGGCCGTTCACCATTTATTCTTAGCATCATTGCGATTGTTATATTGTTTCCAGTAGTCATGTTGGAAATGGAATACAAAGACAGTGTAGTTAGCTCAGTGAATGGTGTGCTAGATTAGCTATGGACCGTGAAGTCAATTCCAAACACTTGAAAGCGAAAAGTTCGCATCTGCATATTTTCAAAGATGACTTGTAATTTCTCTTAAATCTAAATGGATGGTTTGTTGTTTCCGAACTGATGCGAGTGAATTATAGAATATCTCTATGCACACAACACACTTTAAAAATTTCTAGCAAAGTTTAAGAAAGAACACATTGATAGTCCTAAAAATGGCGTCTTTGAGTCGCTTTTAATGTACTTATTCCGCAAAGAACGAGATTGTGAATATCATCAATAATCTGCACGTATAAACAAAGTCGACCATTTTATAATCCGGAGGAAGTCACTGTCCATTACAACTATACTGTGTTTACTAAAACTATAAATTTGTGGAATAAAAAGAAAGATCATTGATTGTTCATACGGATAAGACGTTTTTTTGTGTGTGTTTTCTGTGTGTTTCAAATTGTGCAGTTACTTCTTTAACGATATATCGGCTCTTCGCTCAGTATTTAACCTTCTTCACAACTGTACCTCGCAAATGCGAAATATCCTCTTGTGCTTAACATCATTAAGGTATGTGTCTTGTAAGTTACCAAGCAACACGTTCGTGCCATCCGAAATTTAATTGCAAATGAGCACCTTGAGTTTTGTTATACGAAGCTTTTTAAAAATATAGTTTTTTATGTTTGTATTATTTGTTCAAAATTGTGACCGAAACATCTAAATGATGTGAAACCCCGCTTATCGCCTACATTTAACTATTAATTTTAAAACAAGTTACGCATTAATTATTATACAACTCAACCATAATAATAATGATAATTATAAAACTCAATTAAATATTTATTCACAGCCGGGATCAGTATGTCACGGGATGGAATTGGTCATTACTTTGAAACGGCCCGGTAAGCTCAGTCGGGATAGCACTCGCCCTCATTGCGAGTGATCCCGAGTTCGATATCTGGACTCCGCGAACAATGGTTTCGCCCGGGTACATTTTTCTACCAACGTGGGACAGTGACGTCCCTTTGGTATACTCTATTATATAGGATTAACACGTTAAATCCATGTATCCATCACGACTATAAATTTAAGCGGAGTCGTTTGTTTTGGTATAAACGAAGTGCTTACAATGCGCCCAAATCAGCACAGCATGCCCGTTCGACGTCGTTTACAGTCTTCTGAAATTAACTGAAGTTATATTCATTTCAGAAATTCATAATTATCAATCAATACAAGTTGAATGTTTATTGCGCGGTCTGCTGTTTAAGTTAAATAAGTGTTGCTTTTACAGGTTAGGGTATTGTTAATGTCGATGGTGCTGCGGCTGCTAGATGGTGCTGCAGTTTACAGACAGTGGTGATCCGAGGTGCTGCTAAAATTCCGGTTATGTTCCAAAAGTCGGTGATGGTGATGCTGAATGAACCGGAAGTGGGTATTATGTATGTTATGATGCTGTAAATCGTTGCTGTAGTAATGCTGATCTCGATTGTGATTATGCTGATTTGAGTGCCGGAGATGTCGCTGGTGGTGACACTCATACAAGTCGTAGCAATGTAGGAGCCACTGCTCGTTATGGTAATGCCGATAGTTGCGATTAGGCTAAAGTCGGTCGGTAATAATAATGCCGTTGTTAGTGCTGCTGATGTCGTTGTGCTGATTCTTATGTCGGTGGTGCTTATGATGATATAGCTGGTGGTGTTTCATTTCGGTTTTGGTGAAACTGATGCCTGTGCTGATTGTCGGTGTTGATGATAATGATGTCACTGGTGATTCTTATTTTGTTAGTGGTGATGTTGATGTAATTTGTATTGGATCTGATATATGTTGTTGTGATGCTGATGCTGGTGGTGGTAACGTTGATGTTAATAGTGGTGATTATTATGTCTGTTGTGTTGATGCTAAAGCTGGTAGTAATGATGCTGACCCCGGCGATGGTGATGCTCATTAATTCATTGATGTTGTTCATGTAGGTGGTCTGCTTAGGATATCAATTGAAATTAAGCTGTTGATGTTGGTGATATCGATGGTGAAGTCGTTGAAGTAAACGATGTTGCGTGTTCTTGTGTTTGTTATACTTGTGTCGCTGGATTGTTGGTTCCGGTATTGGTGATGTGTATTTGCCATGTGGGGAACTGGTGAAGATAGTATGGTAATACTGATGTTAGCGGTGGTGTGGATGCTTTCGGGTGAGTTGCAGCTATTGCTGATGTCAGTATTACTTTCACAGAGGACCCTATTTGCGTAGCATTGATGCTTAAATAGCGTATGCTTAATTAATATGGATGGTTTGAGTTATAAAGCTCCCGTAATTATCATGTATGATAAGAGAGCGGGTATTCCTTATTATAATAAAATGTAAAGTATGTAAAACATATTAAATATTAAACATTTGTAGGCGAAACTTTAAATTATATCTTTACATAACACATTCTCACAAACATGTTTTTCAAATAAGTATTTATATAGCTACCTTAACCGAGATTGCACTAATTTGATACCCTGAATTATATGAATCTTTACAATTTGAAAAATAAACGTGTCAGTTACTTTTATCGTGAAACAAGTAACTGAATATCCTAACGCACCCTATTCCATGTAATAGATGCTGGACAAGGATAAAGGTTTTACCGATCAATTAAACTGACGTAACTAGAGCATTTGTTTGTCAGGGCCCATATCGTTTATCATTATTTTCTCCCATGAAAATATTCTTATTTCGAAGTATTTGCTTTTGCGTATACATTACTTTAAACGTTAATTCTGCGAAAAAAATATATTATGCATATGTTTGAGCTGTTAATTTTTGTATTTCCTCACTTAAATCATCACCACCGCAATAACTGTCTTTATTAACACGACTTTCACTTCCATTACAAATAAGACGATCAGTTCCATTGTAAACAACTTACCCGCAAATAATCAGAATAATTCCCCCTTTTGGTACTTCACAATTTGGTTCAGATAAATATGCAACTACTTCATATCACCTTTTCTAGTACAGGTTTTTGTTTGAAACTTCACATATGTTTGCAGAAAGAGTGAGTGAGGTTACTGACCAAGTTCCAGTACTCTGACATGCAAATTAGCAGAATGACGCCCCTTTTTGCACGTTAAAAGTTGGTTGAGATCACCATGAAACTTATCCATATCACTATGTGTACTACAGGTATGCAATTCAAACTTCACATATTTGTTTTAGTTCATAGTGTGAGGTCGATTACCATGTGTTTCATAACTCTAACATATAATTTAGCAAACATTGACATATAGCATGGTATATGTTTTCAGGATCTTATCAAGCATTCAGTTACCAAGACAAATAACTTTAACAAGCCTTTAAACATGAGTATGCCCCCCTTTGTAATAAGAAAAGTCAGGTTGAAGTTTCACTTGTTTTGTTATAACAATATATATAATAATATGTAATAAAACACTGTGAAGACTGACTAACATTGTAACACAATACTTAACAATTGGTTGTATTGACGGACTGGTACATGTGACATAATCATATGTCATCATTGATTAAGGAATAGCAAACATCACGTAATATAAGTACTGTTCAGACTAGATGCATTTATTTTATAACAGTTTAAACATGGTTATTTATTAACAAAACAACAATTCGTGCTAAGTTGTTTCTATTTCAAGGTATCCAAGGCACCAGACATGTTTTATGAACATGACTTGCTGGACTTGATCATTATTGCAGTTGTGGCTGATGCAGTAATGTCTTCTTGAAAGGGACACAATGTGTTTCACATTTCGAATCACGTGCAGATTACCGTATTTATTTACAGGTGCATGAAAAAGGAACTCTTAACTTATTCTTCATGCAAAAGATTATTTATCGCAGACAAAATAGTTCACGATAAATATATCAACTAGTTATTCAATAATATAGTGCAGAGGAGCCATAGAACTTGCTTAAATACTTTATTATTTTTATCATTGTTTAATGATTGAATTATAATTTTGTCAGGGGCATATCTTTGAAACAAAAATAGGTATCAACTTATCAACAATATAGGTCGATAGCAAACATTGCATTGAGATGACGTTTGTTACGAGCATATCCGGAGCACTAAACTAACAGGGATAAACTTTAGATCGTGTAGGTAAATCGGTTTCATTTACGGAATAAAATACACTCAAACAATTTTATTATAATTTGTTATTGTTGATGTGACATTTTAAACGTTCTTTATATCGTAAAGGTTTACAATGTACTAATGCACATTATACACGCCTTAAGAGCGTATATGAAGCGGACAGACATATCCAGTTTCGCCATCAGTTGTGAAGGTTCGTGAGTGGAAAACGTTTATAATATACTGTTACTATTGTCATGTGAATTGCGTCTAAGATACCGACATTTTATTACAAGCATTCAATTACATTCCGGCTAAGCAGGGCAATGATGTACCATATTTGTCCTCATGTGTGCACGTGCAAATACATATAAACTTGTAAATAACTGAAATGTCATCCCAACCCAGACACCCAACATGCTAACATGTAATAAGTGTTTGGTATTGGGCTACAGGGCCGTATACTGACCAATCTTTGCTTGGGGTGCATGAATGGGCGCTGGTTTGTAGAATTGAAATGTATATCAGCCGCGGTAGCAACCATACATAATTTCCTGTGTGTATTTTTGTTTTGATAATACGACCCATTCTTAAAACTTTTTCAAGACATATTTGTTTGTGAAGCTTTATATGAGAATAAATACGCTAAAATATTTCTGTTTAAAACATATTGTGGCTGCTTCTTCGTGAAGTTGCATTACGATGATCTGCATAATTAAAGACATTGGGTATATCTCTAAACTATTTGATCAACGACAAGGTGTTGATGATACTTCATTATTTGTTTCATTTCACCGTGTATCAAATAGTTACAATTTTGTGTTTATGACTCTGCGCCCATGTTAAGGGCGGCTATAAGTGCTGAATAGACGCACAAAAGAAACATAATATCCACGCTGTTACAAGATTGAGCTTAGTAACAATGATGAAAGCAAAGTTTGTGTTACCACATCTCCTTTAAGCAGATTAATTGGTAAAAAACACCTTATTTCTCACGCAGTACTGTAACATAAGAATAAGGACAATTTTAGGTTTTAACAAGAAAAGACGATAAATATCGGTTATAACATTGCTCAAACATATGTCCGTATTTCAGGACTGTAACTTCATTATTTATCTAGACATTTAAAAAATAACTTGCTTCAAATGGATTATAATTTGGAAACGACTTGTAGCGCACAACACATGTGTCTACAGCTCTAACAGAGAAGGTAAAAAATTATGGTCAAAGTGAAAGAGTGGGCATTAAACAGACCGGGCTCGAATTCGAAGTTTAAGTTGTTTTTTAAGTTGAACGAAGAACAAAAACTCTCGTATTGTCATTTGTATTAGCTTTTTAAACCATGTTGTAAGTGAACATCATGTATTATGAACCAACTGTGAATTGCAGAGATATGGCAAAGTGTATATATTACTATATAAGACAATTTAATAATTACACAGATTGATACAATTAATATCATGGGGTGAACGGAAGACTGTTGTAACTCATATGAAATAAAGAAGGAGGTACAACAGTTTTCCGTTCAGCCCTTGATATGTTCGCTTATATTTAGTACAAACTACCTCTTTAATACCTTTATTTAAAAACTGTTCAAGTTAAAAGTATTTAGTTTAATGAAAGGTGTCGGTCCGTACATGTTTTATTGTATATTTGTACAACTGCATGTAACACAGGTTAAAATTAATGCAACCAGGAAGCATCACGCAAAACATGTGTCACTGTACATGAATATTTATGGCTAAATGTATATAATCTTATCAAACAAGACATTGTATACGATATAGTATTTCAAAACTATCTAACACGTTTACTTCTACCACTTCCACTAAATATTGTGCAATAAGGAAAACTAACGTTGTCGAGTTGTCGTAAAATGTGCAATCTGAGAAACCGAAAGCTTGTTGATGACGCAAACAGTCACTTAAGAGGGCTAATTCACAGTTTGGAAAATGAAAAGTAAAAAAAAATGTGTATTCAAAAAGCATTTATACGTTTTTTTGCAGACATGAAAAATCCCACACCTGACTACGATAAATAAAAATTAACGAAACTTAAAAAAACGAAAACAATCCAAATCGAGTAAATACTACGTCATTGGTAACGCTTTTCATTGATAATTCGGCAAATACGTGTATTACAAACAAAAGCTTTGAAATACACTCTAATTTCAAAAGGCTCAATGGTTGAATGGTATAATAAACTTTTTCAACGCTATTAATATTTGTATCTATTTCATGTTTTGAAGTTTTGTCACACAATACATTTCATTACGTATTTTTTACGAACGTAAGCATGTGAACAAGTTCCTTTTAAATCGCGGGATCGTTTCGCTTGCTAATATTAAATTTAAAACATCGAGTGCAGTAAACCACAACGCGCAAGTCAGTGAGCGACGATACTCATCTTCAGATAAAGGTAAGATGTAAGTTATATACAATATAATTTACTTCAAGTATCAATTTGTTTGTTGAAATATTCATGATAGGTATCATATGATGCGCGTTTAGGGGTGTAACAGTAAAATTATTAAAGTGTCTTGAGTGGGATTTGTACTTGTTTAGTTGATATAGTGTAATACCGTGCAATTCTATCGTGTCGGTACTGGTGAATTTAGGTTATATGGAAAAACTGGTTACTTTGCAGTGTCTAAACAGCAGGCGTGGACTATTTTTTAATTCCGGTTTGGTTACATTGTTGAGTCAACATGCATATGTTGAGTTACGTACTAGGTATTTTTTCTGAAGAATGCATCGGTATATTGGTCATGCTGAAGGCGAGGGGGTCATAAGAGCTTTGCAAAAGAGTCTGAAAAATGTACATGGAGATGTACGACAAGACAGTGGTGACATGGTTGTGGACTTTACTTTGTTCTATCAAGTCTTGAAGCAGGAAAGTCCAGCTGAACTGGCGGATACAGTTGCACCGTTTTCAGCACGGCAAAAGGTACCTTAAAGTGTCAAGCAAAACGACATCAACACCAAAAAGGTGGAGGGTTTACCGGAGCCACCTGTAAAATCCTATACAATAATTTGCAGGAGCAGTATGACCCCAACTTGCCATCATGAAGCAGGATTTTGGCAGAAAAAAAGTCTCCAGAGAGCGGAAAGATGATTTGTCCTGACAAAAGCAAGGTAACAATAAGTACGGTGATAGTATGCTATTGGTGTGACACAGCACTTGACTGCGCAATGGATATTGGAAGCCGTGAGCTATATTTTAGAGAGCAGACATAAGCGACGGGATATTTGGGAAAGGTATTACTACAAGGTGGGCACGAGCTACTCTCCCTGAATATCTACCGGTCTCCATATATAAGAGAGAGAGAGAAAAAAACATGCATATACTGCGCGGAGGCTGAGCACTTCTTATGATTGCTTGCTAAAGGATACAGGAGGTGGTCGTCTGGTGCAAGTCGTGGGCATGGCTCGCGGGACATGGACAGTGACAGGGTTCACATAGACAAAATAGGGATCATCGGATAGGTAATCATCGCTCGTCAAAGTAATATGACTCAACCACTATCTCGGACTTAGCTGGATAGTACAGGTAACGCCGGCGACGTGAAGAGAAGAGGGGAAACACAACAAAACTCCCTAATAACTTGAAATATGACACAAAATTAGATCTACGATTTAAAAATGTGACCATAAGTAAGCTAAGTGCCTTTATGAAAGTAGACGCGCTGTAATTATAAAGGGAAGTAACCGCTAACAAAAGATGATCCAATTACACTCTATTATGTTGTATATTCCATTACATTTTATGACAAACATAAATTATTTATCATCTAAACATTTAGAATTAAAAAAAACACGTTTGTTTAGATGTCATGGCAAGCAGGATTTTTTTTTCCTTGAGTGGGTGTTTGTATTTGACAGGGCTTTCTACGCACAAATGCAAGAAACAATTCTTCTGACGATCGTATGTGTTCAATTTGCAACAGAGATCGACCCCAATGGCACCGCTCAGGTGAAGAGTCTAGAGACGTCAGTAAACGTTGCGGCATCCTTCTAATATATCTAAGAACTGAAACGATACTAAATCCATTATGTAGAACACGTCGTTATACGTATCATTAACAATGCACATGCGTTGCATGCGAATAGTAAAATATTATTAATACCCATCAGACGTCAAGCCTAAACTCAAAATCATACAATTGCAAATTTTAACTACACACTTCAAAAGCACAAGCCCAAGAACGCCATGGCCCGAACAACCGCCCGTCCGCCGCCGACGCCCAAATCTTACACTATGCCCATTCACCACGCCAATTTGCGAACAGTGCACAAAGTGAAGCATTAGTTTTGGTAAAAGCAGCTGTGATAATTGCAAGATTTATCCATTACCCCCCAATCAAGAGAAATGCACATGACTTCACGTACACCCCAAATAATAATCGGTAGTAACGAACGATTCAGGTTTAACCGCGAGCGGGATACGCAACCCTACTGCTCATTTTTCATTTTACTTTTAATGGTAGGGGGACGTATGACGACACATGGCTCAAGACCGGTGTCTAGGTGCCTTCATCACCTCCTTAAACCTCTAATTTAAGAGAAATCTTTAAATAATTAGCTGTTTCTATATCGTAAACGTTAAGTATTCTTTTTAGAAAACCATGTAAATTCCATGGTAAAATGTTCGCAACCGATGCCCCTTTCTTTCTCAAGTCATCCGTCTACTCTCATAAAACTCACTGAAACACATACAACATAATATTAACCTCAAAACAAACAGAGCATAAATAAATAAAACGATTGAAATCAGTCTTCGCTCTTCCCTGCTTGCTTGTCGAATGACCAAACCTACAAATCTGTACACGCGGAAATCTTGATTTCCGCACCATTGGACATGTATCACTTTCAAAAACCTGTATAACCAGTTTATTCATTCACATAACGAGATGTGTATTTGTTGAACTAACAATTGTCTGTCCCTATTCATGTTATAATTCATCATGATCTAAGACAGACACTGTTTTAAAGTTCTGGATGGGGCTGTACAAAGTTAAGCTGATTTTTTCATGCTGTTGTTACACTCTTCGATGACGTAAATTCCCATTTTGAAGATTCTTAAGGTCGACAGATTTTGGCACGATACCGTCTTGGAAGTGGTCAGAACAAACGTGTGTTTAAAACGTTGGAATCTTATTCTTCCGGCTATTTGCCCTACCCAGTCTGTTTTTTATATAAGTCCTTCAGTAATTTACCTTTTTTTCCGAAAATTTACTGACTCTGCTGCTAAAATTGAGACATTTAAAGATGCAGCAGTAGTATTTTCCCATTGTTTATATTGACACCGGAAGTAGGTATACCGTTCCGCACCGCACGAACGACAACTCTGTCAAGAGGGAATTACGAAAATCCGGAATAGATACATCTTCACTTGTACTCTATGTTAAGAACTTTGGAAACCCCGAATATGAATTGTCACAACAAAAACTAGAGTGAAAAGATCAAGACGAACATGTTTTGTGTAACAAGTCAGTTTGTGTAATTTTTTTGTTCAATGTGTACATTTAATTTAATTGTTTTGGTACCAATTTTTATGCTAATTAATTGTTCATTTAAAAACCATATAGCTTTACTGTCAACACAACTGTCTATTGACAATAATTTCGGATCACACACTTTCTGGATGTATCTCTTATCAATTTAATGTTTATAGAGTTACAAATGTATATCATTTTGTCACATGTAGCGTTTTATCCAAAAACTGTTTATATACAGTCAAGTTACCATAACCAGATCATTACCCATAGCGGATCACTTTGATGTTCTAGACTGCGTATCGCAATTAATAGTTGACATTTTAAGATGATATTTTGCACACAGCATCTTCAAGGCCTGTTCTATAAAATGCATTGATTGAGTCGTAATCGGAGCTACATTTTGTCAAACATTTCGGTATGTTTTGCTGACATGCCTATACGACTTTGTTGACTTCCGTCTGGTTTCCAAATCGAGGTTGAACATTTTTTTGCGGCCACATGCTATAACTCTGTTGGAAAGTAAGAGGTTCACGCATTATTTTAAAGCCCATTAAGTAGTCTTTCTGTCTGCAAAAGTCCAGTCTAGTTTTGATTCGTGTTTTAGATTTTGCAACACCTTAAATGAAATGAAGAATTCTGGCAATAACGGATTAAGCGTGATAATATGCGTATTGATAATTAAAAAAAAGGCAAATCTTGTTGATTCTTACAATAAATTTAGCATTTAAAATTATTGGAAATGCAGTGCAAACATATATAAATGTCATTTATACAATACGGCGTGGTATTTTACAAGCACGTGCTATTACCGGTAGTTGCTGATACAATCAACGCTATTTTCGGACACTTTAATTTTCGACTCTAAATTTTCGGACACCTGTATTTTGTGTATATTTTTTGTATCTAAGTTTTCGGACAAGAAAAAAAAAAATTAAGTGTCCGAAAACATACTTTGACCAACGAGCTCAAATATGAGCATGTGATGTACCGATACTCGCTAGTATGAACCTGTAATTACCGCAATAAACAAGCAAACTATGAATTCTTTGTTTGTTCATGTCCGATAGTTGTTGTCTAACACCTTCCATTGTTCGTAAAACTTGCAATAGGGTGCATTACACTTTGGAGCGTTTAGTATTTGCCACAGTTATCATACTGAGAAGGGTAGTGCCATTGCGGTAGATAATTGAACTGTTAATTGGCATTACTCCCGGTAATTGTCATTACGCTAATTTTCAAATGAAAGTTGTTTAAGATTATCATAATTGACATAAATTCACATAATTCCGTTGTTCCATTATGGCTTTTAACGTTTAATTACTGATTTCTTTAATCTGATTTTCGGGTGAAACCATTGTTAACCAGTTAACAAGGTTATATTTATAATGGATTCAATGCACCTCTTATATACACTTTAGATGCTGATGAAAAGTGACAATATCACATCCACATATTTTTTAAATATCATTTATTAAAGTCTAACTTTAAGAAAGAATACGGCTATTTTATAGTTTTGTTTTGACATTGTGGAATTTTCAGTATTTTTTCTTCCGACCACCTTTATTCTAATTCTAATAACGTATTCGCATTTTTTTTAAAGAGGAAATTATATTTATGAATATACATTTATTGGTACTTAATAAGATATATGCACTACTATTTAGGTGTTTTAATGTTTATTTCGGATTTTCTTATCGATTTCTGGAGTAAACACATGCCTGAATCCATATGTTTTACGCTACTATAACCAGTGCTTTTGCCAACCAGTCAGTGCGCATGGGCGGAAAATCCCGAAGGTAAACAATAACAATCAACTGGTCTATATCATATATGATTTTTTCTTTATGCAATCCTAAACCTGTGCCGGGTCCCTATGATTCAATCCAAACTGTTTCCAGTTATTGCCAATTTTATGTGTGGATATTTATGAACTGTGACAACATGTTCGTCCACAGACATGATGAATTTTAACATGAATCTTGGACAAACATTTGTCAGAGCAGCTAGTACTGGTATTCGCATGAGGATGGTTCAACGATTTTGTTAAAAATCAATCTCGTTGTTACATATTTCCGTTACCTTAAAATATTAAATATATTGCAAGCCAATGATTTGACTAGATAAACAGATTTTAACACACACTTTTCAATGTTAATTAAAGAAAGCATACTGATTTGCTACCATATAGCATTAGCTAAAAAATATTGTTTAACAACAATGTAATTCTATATGGACAAATTTTTGTTTTATTTCTGGTGTGAAGGCCATGAAATGAGTCAATATACATACTGTATATATGATATAGTATATTATATAGTAGATTATTATTGAAAATCAATTAATATTTGAAAAAAGATAATAGGGGAACTAAATAGCTGCAACACAGTAGCTCTAGAAAGCAAAATATTGAATTTAGGAAGCTGGAAAATGTGTAAAATTGATATTGTATTTTATTTATTACATTAATGTTTACTGTATTTTGAATTTAACATACATATATGATTACTCAAAAAGGTGATTTATTTGTATTTAAGTTATATGGGGGCTCCCGTCATACTGCCATGGGGGTTCTTTGTAAGTTGGAGTAAAAAGGGAGTCCCTCGTCAATCTCCCATTTTCAATAAACCCCCATGGGAGATTGACGGGGGCCCCTGTCAAAACCCCGCGTGGGTTTAATAGAAATGGGAGTTTGACGGGAGCCCCCGTCAAAACCCCACTTGGGAAGAAAATCTACAAACACTTTTTTATTATTAAAGTACATATTTCTTACAATTATGACTTAAGCATGTGTATTTGTAAACATTAAAATAGAAAACAAAGCATAATATTTAAATAACATTTTTTTGTAAAATATAGGGAACGTTCTCCCGTCTGGAAAAAACTCCTCTTGGCGAATTGCAATTCTTAACGGGGGAGCCAAAACCCCATTGGGTTCCCATGGGGGATGGCAATTTTATCATCAAATAACTTTACTTTCCAAAAACATTTTAACTCTTTTTTTTTCAATTATATGTATGTACTCATTGCCCCCTACAAATATGCAAAATGTCATTACAATTGTTCAATAAATAAATAAAAAAAAATAAGTTTGCAAATAATCTGGATTTGCAAACTGAATCTGGATACTGTTACAACATAATTTGATATAAAAATGTATATTCCTTATACAGTTAAAGGTATTTGTTAAAGTGGTACTTGTATAAATTTTATTTTGTTATTTTTTGGTGTCAGGAATTCTGTTACTAGACGTTCAGGATGGCAGATTATGATGAAGAAACTGAAGCTGACCATGCTGTGTTTGATCGGAGTGTAGCGGAAATAAGACCTGAGGAGACGTCGCCTTTGGGGAGATCTTATCCCTCCCAACAGACGTTAACAAGCATGGACATTGTAACCAATAACTTTGATACATGTGATACGACGAACAATTATCAAGATGACAATATGAACCAGCACAATGAGGATGCAGAGCCAACAAATTCTGGGGACAAACAATCCTCAGGCTGTTGGAAAAACAAGCGTTTTAAATGCTTCAGGAAAATGCTGTTGCCAATCATTGGTCTGTTATTGTATGGATGCGACATTTACACGGATATCGCTCTGGCCATGCAATACAACAGTGACGGTAAGGAAGTTTTTTACCCATAGTTTTACATTTTAACAAACTATCCTTTTCTCATTTTCTCGTAGTCTTTAAATGTGATATACTATTGTTTGTTGTGCAGTGTATACATTTGTTTGCTTTGCATATCTTAGCTGGTGTGTTTGCTACTGTATGTTTGTGTAACGAGGTCTTTTAAATCTTTTACATCGATGATTTCGATTTTTTTATGAAATAAAATGTTAAAATGTTCTGTACCCTCAGTTTGGGCCTATCATTTATTTGGTATGCAGTTAGCTGTTGTGTAATTATTTTAAGGGGTGTTGCTGCAGTTTTGCTGATTTTTTTCTATCTAATAGATTTTGTTCAAAATGTTATATTCAAGTACTACATACAAATACTATATAAAAAATGAAATAAAAGCATAGGGTCACCGACCGTGTTTTGATTTTATTCACTATTATATAACATGTACTTTTTCATTAAAACTGAAAAAATCTCTAATTGCATAAAAATTATTAATAACCTATGAAATTGGAAACATGTAGATATTATATAAGCTAAAATGCATCTTATACCATTTAATTAAACCACAAACTACCAAAAAAATGGAGAACACAGGTTAAATTTTAAGGAATTTAATTTTTATAATTTGTATGTCACTCATAAAAACGTCATTTTTTACTGTTTTAACCACAAAAATAGAATTAAAAAAAAGTTCTATCTAATAACTGTCTGCGAAACTGCTCAAATATGTTTATCTACGTATTGTCATCATAAAACAAAAAAAAGGGAGTCACCGTATTTTTAACAGAGATTTTTGTGTTTAACAATCCTTACCGTCTATGTCAAATTTCATAAAATACAGCAATGAGGCAAAACCTATGTACCGGTACATAGATTGTTATAGATATGCATAAACATTAGATTTTTTTTAACATTCTTAACTGTTATCATAACAGCTTACAAAACAAAACACAACAATAATACAATATTTTATCACAAACATAAGACCATACAGTATCAAACTCGAACTTAATCATCAATAACAGGGATTTGTTGACAGATTTCGACATGTTTTGAAGTTTGTGATTAAATGCTTTGAATAGATAAATGTAAACAACCGGACTTAAGAGCTTCAGTAAAAAACAAGAATGAAATAAAAGAAAGAAAAAAAGAAGTAAAAAAAAGTTAGCCGCACTTTCGAACCACTGAACGTTGTGCCTATTATGAACCAACTCGGTCATTTGTGATGATAGTGATAACAAAAATATTGGGTTGTGATAATAGCATTAGGTGTTGCTATAAATATATCCTCGGTTAAATAAACTGCCGCAACACCCCTTAAATGATTTTAAATTGTATTTATATTTACTTCACCAAACATGTTTGTGCCACATTTGGTATATGTTTACCATTCATTGTTTGTTAGCACATTATTAGGTTGGTCAATTAACAATATCAGATATTGTATGAAAGAGACTTAGCAAGGGAGATTATAAATCATTGACAAAATTCTATTTTAATTTAGAGTTATCTCTCTTAGCAAGGATAAACAAATCTTTGCTTTTTGTGGTTTTAGTTTTTTTTTGCAGTTTTTAAAAGTATTACATGGCAGTTATCCAACTCGCAGATTTTATGGGTTAGCTGGTTTACTAGTGCTAGTTAAGCAAGTTATTGGCAACTGCCCTACTTTAATTATGGGTAGGGGGGGGGAGAACAGCCATAGAAGAGATTTCTTAACCAATCCCCACAGAAGTTATGTATGTGGCCGAGCCAAGGATCGAACCAGCATCCTTAGATTTATAGTCCAGCGCTCTACCATCTAAGCTAGCCAGCCCAGTTTTGGTACTTAAAAATAATAACGTTAGAAATTGAATAAATAAAAAATCCCAGCGATGTGATTTTGCCTCCTTTAAGGTGATTTCATCTTTGTGAAAGACAAGATTACTAGTCCAGATTACTCTTCTTAACTTTACCAGACATATTCAGAAGTGAAGATATGATGAACACAGTAACATGGTATTTCCTTCCCTTAGTTGTTTCTAAATCACAACCCTGAAAGCCATATGTTCTAAAGGCAAAAATTATGTTTTACTATTGAAAAGAATAATTATCTGCTTCTTGAACCATCCTCAACACTAATTGAGTTATTTCTAACCATCTTAAGGTACTGAAATGTATGTTTACTTAAGTAAGTTTTGGATTGAATGTACATTTAAACTCAATATGATGTATTCACTCTTTACAGCTTAAGCTTTTCTTATTAATTGATTGGTTCACACATTGTATTTTTCAGGGGAAAAGTCATTGGCTGTGTACACAATTGCATTCTTGTGTATACCTGCATTCTTGATCATGTTAATGGACATCTCCTGGCATTACATAGACGCTAAAGGTGGTATTTCGAGCGATGGCACGGAAAGGGATCCTTTAGATTTGAAATGGTGGTTAAGAACTGTTTTAAGCATCATGACTGTGGGAATAATTGGCATGATTTGGCGGTAGGTAACTTACCAGTCACGTCATGCGAAAATAGATCTTATGCCATATTGGCAAGCCTGCTCAGTCTTGTCAGGAGCCCTGTCATCTCTGGAGAATTTATTGATTACAGGTTAGCTCATGACCAGAGTGCGCGCTTGAACAGTCTGATGTGAATATATGCCATAAGACCCATTTTCGCATGACGCACCTCATACTTTAGAACACCTGTCATTATTTACTAAGTTCTTTTGTATCATTTGCATAGACAGTGACTTCTCGATGTATTGGAAAAGTTCTGGTTTGAAGATTTTTTTTTTATTAATCATCATAATTATACCCCAGTCCCTAAGGAAGTAAAAGGGTGTACTGGAATCATCACTTGGAGAAAATTGGAGAAATGGTTTAATTTGCATGTACATGTATAATTGTTTATTCGACAACAACAAATTATTTAGAGTTGTGATGCTTTGGAATTAAGCCTTAATGGTTATGTAATTAGTATATTGAAGGACAAAAGATTTATATTGGTCGATAAACAGCAGCAATGCAATTAATATCTCTATTCTAACATGATCAGACACATGAAATCAAAACTGTTATTTGCAGTCCTTCACACAGAATAAGGACTTTTCGGTTTATCGATCAGGAAATATCAGTAAGACTTAGAACCATGTAGAATTTAAGCCTGGCATATCTTTCATGTTGATTAACAGGACATATCAGTATACTAAAAACTTCATGAAAGCAGCCCGTTCTCCACCGACAGAAGATCGCGATGAGTGCAAACGCCAAGCACGCACCATCCAGAGAGACTGTTACACGTTTAACTTCATCGAGGCGTTCTTGGAGTCTGCCCCGCAGTTGGCCTTACAGTTGTATATCACATACGCTTTCGACAAACCGTTTTCTCATGAGAGACGTAAGTATGAGCAGATTCATTCACAATTGGTAGTCTTTGACATTTGAAGGCCAGAGAGGCTTATCAGCCGTCTGTTCACATCTGCCTCAAATTTTTCAAAAAAAAGGTAAGCCTTGTTTAAGAAAGTCTGGCTTAAGTCACTAATTTCATTTGTTCATATTGTTATTTTAAAGTTGATTATGGTGTACAAAATAGTATTTTTATTTCCAGAAATAACATAAACATGTCCTTTTTGGCTCATTTTATTTATCTTTTTTTTTTTTTTTAATTA
>VMBQ01001229.1:167142-209309 GCA_007657795.1 Dreissena rostriformis
ATTTATATATAAAGCAATATAGTAGTTGATTAACAATTACATCAAGTTTTATATAAGAGTTTTTGGTTTTGTTTACGCGCATCCATTTGCACATTTGCGATCACACGCATACATCAAAGTTTACCGCAACATTACTTGCAACTTACTGCTATGCATCAAAGTATACTTGAATGATCTAGGCTGAAAAGAAGTGTCATTTAAGGTGAGGAGAAAAGGAAGAATTTATCCAAGTGCACCTGTTATTTAACAAATACGGAGTCCTAATTTAAGCACGTTAAGGCATATATAAAATTCAGTAAACATACGTGCCTTTTAATTCTAATCTTAATTACATGCTCTTCAACCAGTAATTCAGAAGTATAAACTGTTAAGTTGTAAAACTATGATATATTTATCCGCATTTTGCATTATATGCAATATATTATATAATATTTATTTGATTTATCAATGTACACGTTTTAAATAAAAAAGATCACTTGTTTCAGAAGAGCGTAAATGGAGCTCACTACATCAAAACGGTCCAACAACAAGCGACATCGAACACTTGAAACAAACATGCAGGTATAAGATTTTCATGTGCTTTTGTTATAGTTGGTCTTATTTGAAGTTTATAATGAACACAATTAGTACACAAACACTTTCTAAGACAAATATGCAAACCGACATAGCAACATACATATGCATAGGGACGTGATGACGGACTAACATATTTGACCAGACAAACATGACAATACATATATGCTTACAGAATGGGCTGCGGCGGGCGGGCATCGTTCGAGCGGGCGATCGGGCCGTTTCCGGACTCGCAGGGCGGACAAACAAACAGACTAGACAAAAAGACTAACCGACCGACTTTTAGACTGGTTAACGGAAAAAATGACTGGCAGGCGTTTGCACATATGAGAGGGGCAATAACTTACCAACAGACACATATCCAAATTGAAATAACGGCACATGTACTGTGTTAACACAAAATACACACAATCTTGAACTGAATCAATACTTGAGTGTTTTTTTAAGATAACAAATCACGATTTAAAAACAGACTCAAACCGATTGAATTTGTCTTATAACTGTTTTATCAGTATCTGCCCCTTTATGCATCATTACTCGTACACATGTTTACCGACGATACATACTTTTAATGCAATACTAAAAATATAAACTGCAAACTTCTAGAAGTACACTTGGCTTCATGTATTAACGACACTGCATGTTTGGTGCAAAACTTAAACAAAAATGTATTAGTAAAGAATTATCAACACACAAATATAAGTGATTGATTGTAATTGAAGCAACTTATATTAATATTGTGTAGCATCTATAGCTTATATCTATTTAAAAACTTTACTTTTAAACTATCACAACCGATTAAAAGTGAACTCATATTTTAATATCTAGATTCCAGAGAACTTCACAGAATTGTCTATACGAATGTCTGAAGCACTCAATGACAGTGGAGCCGGGAAGGATACTGTAATGGAGCGAAAAAAAACTTACTTGTGGAGGGAGCGCATGGAGACGATCGGATGCCAATTAATAGGAGAAGACGTGACATGTTTTCATTTCGGAAGTCAATCGGAAGGGACCACCACGCCCGGTCTCCAGTCTGATATTGATTTTCTATACATAACCAACAATGTGAATACCATGAGAGTCTGGGGAGACTGGGTGGCAGGGATGACAAACCATCTGATGCTCCATGACGATATCACACCTCCTCAACAGTACTTAATACAAGTCATCAGAAAGGACACACCGGAACCAGAGACAAGTCTGTATGACAGCTGCCACGTAAGAAAAGATTTTGGGCAAGTTATTGTAAGCGCTGATCGATTTAAAGACGGCGTTGAGCAAATAAAGAAAGATGAAGGACAGGTAACCAGGAACGGGCCTTCTGTGAGTATTATGCCTAATTGGGATATGGTAGCGGCACTTTACATACACAAACCTCTTCCTGAAATTCAAAAATGGATAGACAGATGTAGAGGAAGACACTGGCCGCCTGTCGAGCTATTGGTGGCTGCGAGGTTAGCCCCTTGTTTTATGGTACCAGCCGGCAATCCAGACAGTGATTACACACATGAAGAATGGCGACTGTCTCCGAACATGATAGAACGAATGATGATGTTCAGCTATAATATGACACAAATAAAATGTTACATTGTTTTAAAATTGATAAAAAAGTCCTTATTTTCTAAAATTGTTGGAGATTCAATAACAAGCTTTCATTGTAAGACTATAATGTTTTATGCAATAGAAAGAACACATCCTTCTCTGTGGTTTGAACATAACCTTATGTTTCTTCTTCGACTTTGTTTACAAATATTAAGGCAATTTCTACGATTAGAAAGGCTCCCGCATTACATCATAGAAGGAGTGAACTTGTTCGATGGAAAACTCTCCAAGGTCCAACAGAAAAGTCTGTTAGTGTATATAGACTCCATGATAAAGAATAACTTGCAAGCTGTACTTGATATTGATATAGATAACATGGGATGCCGGTTGCAAGCGTGTAGTAAACGGCGACTTGGACTAGCTAGTGAACTTGGACGAGTAGGCCTGTGTAACAGCATCAGCTTACTGCTGACATTTGATTGCTTTAAAATCGTTTCAAGTCGGTTAATTGACATGTATATTAAAATATGTCGGCAACACAGTTTTAATACGAACTTCGAGCAAAATATAAAACATGTTTTACGCAATCTTTTTAAATACTACAAGAATCGCAGTTTTAAACAAGTTGCTTTAGAGTTTATTAAACACGTGTACGTTCTACACAATTCATTGCACTCATCTAACTGCATGCGACTACGAAACGTTGTTGATAGCGAAATTATAAGTCGTTTCAAAAATGCATTAAATACGGATGTAGCTTCTAGTCGCTTAAAGCTGGCCTCTATATTATACTGTAGTGGACATATTCAAGCGGCAGTTCGAGTGTTGGAGGAAGTGGAGAGGATGTTTCAGAGCAAGGTCAAGGCTGTGTGTGGTTATAGAAGAATAAAAGGAGAATGTGATCTACAGGTGTTATCAAACAATCTATCAGGTAACTGTGACAACGGATTCAGTGTACCGTCATTAGCATTCTGTGTCAGGTTTCTTCGTCGAGAATGTTACTGCGTTCCAATCATATTGTTGTTTGAAATGATTCAGAAGAAGTTCACTGACGATGAATTGTCACCGATGGGTAGAATTGATAACAAATGGATGGTCTTTGCTGAGATGGATGCTCGTCCTTTCCTACATTATTTACAGTATCTCACGTATGGAGGACTCGGTAAACGTGACAATCAGCTACATGCGTTGCGAGTATTGGAGTCATATATATGTGATAGAAGAGATGAGTATAATCTATATCACACTCAGACTGCACAACATTTGCTAGGACACTGCTATGAAATGGAGGAAAACTATGTAGGGGCATTACATTACTACAGAGAATCGTTAAGGTGTTATGGTACATCAAACAATGCCGCTACCTGGCACGTATTGCGTGTTCTGCGTATCATGAGTGGTTAACACTATTATAGAAACAGGTTTTGTTTGCACGATATTAAACATGAACCATACACATAGTTTTATGATTAAAGGTTTTTGATTCAGTGTATTTTCTTTGTTTCATGTGTTGAGTGTTATAAAATGTCAGAACACCCTATGTATATGTATATTACCTTTGTTTATATCGTTTTTATCTTTGTAATGCACTTTTAACAGTTTTTAATAGAGCAGGATAAATAGTGTACATGTTGTGGTGTTTTTTTATACTGATTAACGTCTTGCATCTCCTGATTGTTAATTGTTGTCATTGAATGTCTTGAATGTAATTCGGTATCAAAAATTGTATGCAGCCATTGCAACTATGAATTAATTCAAATATGTGTATCAATTGTAAATGATACATTTGTCCAAGATTTCATAATCAATCTAACTGTATTATTTTCATATAAATCATGTTCAACATAACAAATGTGTTAAATACATTCAATCTCAGGTGATGTATCAGGACTTTTCAGAAGAATATTAATTTGTTAGATTGATATGTGCTTTTTCAAATAAAAATGGATATATATTAATAGAGATTATAAGAAATGCGCGTATTATTGAAGCTTAATTCTATGATGCTATTTAAGGTTATAAGAGCAAGAAATACTCATTGTGACCTCTTTCGCGTTATGCGCCAATACTATATTAAAGAAATTACTTCGTTTACAATTGGCCAATGTGTGTTTTGCATAGCATTGTGCTTAGCCATCCTCAATTAATATTTTATAATCTTAAAATTTAATATTTTTCTTAAAACAGATGTTTCACACGACCAGCAGAAGCAACATTAAGAATGATTGACAAACGTATCACCAAAAACAACTGCATAATTCCTTTCCATTTGTAGATAATCTAAATGAATTGCTTATGGCTTCGCACATTAATTTTCGAGCGAGAGTTTTACTGTTAAAAAATAACGGATTAAACATTTCTGCGTAAACGTTCTTCATTTTTGACTGAGCGAATAAACGAGCAAGAGACGCGTTGGATAATCTGATGATCTGATCATTGACGCTAAGAAATGATTGACATATGAAGAGGTAGAAACTGGCCGCCTGCCAAGGTACTTAATGCTGCATGGGTAGTTCCGTGTTTCCTTGTACCTAGAGGATATCCAGACAGTGACTACAAACGCGAAGAATGGAGACTTCTCCTAACCTGATAAAACGAATGTTGATGTTTAGCTTTAATATGACACAAATAAAATGTTATATTGTTTTAAACTTATTAACCTCTCTTTGTTAAAAAAAAAAAGTTGACGATTGTGTAAAAAGCTTTTATTGTAAAACTATAATGTTTTACACCATAGAAAGCACACATCCTCCTATATGGCTCGAACATAACCTTATGTTTCTACTTGTACTATGTTTACACTTATTAAGAAAATGGCTGTCATTGGGAAGTCTCCGGCATTATATCATAACAGTAGTGAACTTTGTTTGATGGGGAACTCTCTTAAGCTGGGTTCCCACTGCCGATCCGATCAACTCGATCAAGCCCGACCAAGCGGTCGGGTACTGGTCTGGTTCGGTCGGCATGAGTGGTCGGGGGCGGTCGGGTAGGTCGGCATTGGTCGGGCTTTCTACCCGATATTTTTTGACATGTCAAAAAATATCGAGTAGCGGTCGAGTAGGAAATGGATCGAGAAGCGCTCGGGAAGTGGTCGTGTATTAGTCGAGTAAAAGATCGAGTTGATCGTGAAGCAATCGTGTGGCGATCGGATTGACATCTTTTACACGATCTGTACCCGATCCGCTCGATCTCTACCCGAGTTATTTTAGTTCGCAACACGATCCACTCGACCTCTATTCGATTTGATGTACAGATTTACTAGACTGCTACCCGACGGCTACTCGACCGTACACGATCACTTCCCGATTGCTATTCGACCATACACGAGCTCTGTACCAGATCCGCTCGACCTCTACCCGAGTTATTTTAGATCGCTTTGTACGACTGTAGTACGCCCATCACTAGCTGGTCGTGTGAAGATCTGGTGGTGATCGAGCTGAGGTCCACTTGGTCGAGCTGAGATCGTATAGGGCTCGCGTATAGGTCGAGATGATCGAGCGGAAATCGGAAAGATGGTTGAGTGGACGTCGTGAATGAGTCGTGTGGGGGTCGTGTATTATCGACAAGAGGTCGAGAAGAAGTCGTGTATACCCTTTTTAGTCGAGCTTGGTCGGGTTTGTTCGGGAAATTTCGGTTTTCGGGATGATCGTGTTGATCGGATCGGCAGTGGGAACCCACCTTTATGTGCAGCATAGACGCATTTTATTGTATATAGATTCAATGATAAAGACCAAATTACATGATGTATTTAATATTGATATAGATAACATAGGATGTAGATTACAAGCGGGCAGTATACGGCAAATCGTACAAACTGGAAAACTTCGACGTGTATGCTTACGTAACAGCATAAGCTTATTGCTGAAGATTGAGTGCTTAGAAAATTATCTTAAATCATGACATCAACTTTATAACTTATTATTGGTTGACTGTTAATTTATTAATGGCCTTATTTCAGTATTGGTGAAAGAAGTAAGTGATTGTATTCAGTGACCTTGTATGTTTTATCTCGTTGAAGCACCTTTGTAGTATTGCAACAATAAAACTGTAGGATCATTTATAGAACCATCCCATCCTTACAAAGTTGTGCTTATTTTTTTAATATAAACATTTTGACAAATTAATTTAAGTTAAAACTCAGTTTTTCATTGAGTTTCAATATATTAGTTGACATATCTTACTTCACAATTGCATGATTTTGAGATGTAAAATTTTGTTAATTCGAACAGGAAAATGGACAAAATTTTGAAACTTTGGTCTTTAAGTTTTCATGTTATCTTTTGCACATGATTTAAACAGATGTTTTTATGCCCCCGGTAGGGTGGCATATAGTGATCGCTCTGTCCGTCCGTCTGTCTGTACTTCTGAAATTCCGTCACACTTTGCGTTTAGGTTTCGAAAAATGTTTATAATTTCTATGTCGCTTCAGATGTAACCTTCATATTTGGTATGCATTTGCATATGGACAAGGCCTTTCCATACTCACACAATTTTTCACCCCTTTCACCTTGACCTTGAACTTAGCGTCCGCGTTTAAGTTTCAAAATCTGCGTTTAGGTTTCGAATTATGTTCATTACTTCTATGTCGCTTCAGATGTTACCTTCATATTTGGCATGCATGTTTATCTCATTGAGCTGCACATTTTGAGTGGTGAAAGGTCAAGGTCATCTTTCAAGGTGAAAGGTAAAACAAAAATATGTAACCTTCATATTTGGCATGCATGTGTATCTAAATGACATGGAGCTGCACATTTTGAGTGGTGAAAGGTCAAGGTCAAGGTCATCCTTCAAGTTCAAGGTCAAAAAAATAATAATGTAACCTTCATATTTGCCATGCTTGTGTATCTCATAGAGCTGCACATTTTGAGTGGTGAAAGGTCAAGGTCATCATTCAAGGTCAAAGGTAAACAAAATAAAATGTAACCTTCATATTTGGCATGCATGTGTATCTCATGGATCTGCACATTTTGAGTTGTGAAAGGTGAAGGTCAAGGTCATCCTTCAAGGTCTAAGGTAAAAAAATCAAAGCGGCGCAATAGGAGGCATTGTGTTTCTGACAAACACATCTCTTGTTTTTATTATTTTGCAGTGTTGTTATTCGAATATCGAATGGTTCAGATTGTGTTTATTGTGCAATATTTTAAGTTACACTCGGCTTTTAATAGTTTTATTACTAATTTGCACTGTATTCCACATTTGGGGTGATAGACAATCTGATAAACTTGAATCTTTTAGATTATCTTTGAGTCTTTTATATAAGTTGATCTTTTCTAGATAATTTGAGCCTCGTTCTTGTAAAACTGGGCTTAATGCGTTTGTGTAAAGTGTCATTTCAGATCAGCCGGTTAAGTCCACTCAGGCTAATCTGAGACAACATTATCCGTCTTAACTGGATTTTAGATAAGAAGATAATTCCTTTGAAAAAAAAAGTTCCAAAAGGCGGAAAGTGTTGTCTCTGACGAGCTTCTGCAGACTGCACAGGCTAACTTGGAACTACACTTTACGCTCATGCATTAAGCCCAGTTTTCCCAGAACAAGGCTCATTTTATCATTTTTGTGTGGAAATGACGGTTGGATATCATCCCAATTCTTATTTCTACTAACTAGTCAGTTTCTGCGATAACATTTTGTAGCACACTGCTGTTTGACCCCAACACTCTAACTGTCGTGTTTTCAGACTTTACTCCAGTAACGATCATCTAAGTAGCATCATTGGAAAGTAGTTGATTGCTCTGTAAATGTTACAGGTATTTGTTCACATTTTGATAAACTTACAATTTTTAAACAAATTGTCTTAGATTTGAAAAATAATTCGTACATTATGTTTAAACAAGCCAAATAAAACTTCTGACTAAGAAAAGTGTTTAAGTGTTAGTTAATGTATAATCGTCATTGAAAATCGGTTAAATAATAAAGGGTTTGTAACCATTTAATTAATAATTTGGAAAATACATTTAGAACTAGTTAATAGCTGATAAATATAAAAACAAGCATGGCGCAGTAGTAGCATTAGATATTGCTTCCAAATGGCCCGGGTTTAAATTCGAGGGGAAAGGCAATATTTTTTATTCAACTCTTTTATTTGCTGCAATCGTTGGTTAAGACTATTAAAAACACTACAGATGAGATACCGTCATGGTTGAGATCTGTTGATATGGATGAAAACTAATGATATAAAATATGTCTTGATTATATGGATAACTGACTCACAGGGTGCAAACTCGGAGTTTGTTGTGTTGTTTTGGTATGATTCGAACAATATGAGAAAACACTTTTGATGATTTTAATGTTTTATTTGGATTTTTCTACATTTTTTTTATTGGGAAGGGTAATACGTTTTTTGAACGTGTCCTTGGATAACAGAGAACCAGTCTTTTTACTGTACATGTCTCAATAAGGGAAAGCAATCGCTGAAAAAGGATTTCTTTTTAAGTTTGTTTATTACATGCATATAAAAGAAAAAAAAACAAGTTATTAAAACTGTACATGTTTAACTTGCAGCATTTAAAACGAAAATTTATATGTGCATTTTCAAACTTGTCTTTAATACAAATTAAGTGTATTTTTGATAAACAATGCAATAAATCTTTTTTATGCCCCCAACAGTGCGTCTGTCCGTCTGTCTTTCTGAAATTCCGTCACACTTTGCGTTTAGGTTTTGATAAATGTGGAAAAACACTTTGCGTTTAGGTCTAGCAAAATGTTGAAAAAAGGGGCATATGTCATCCTATGGTGACAAGCCTTGTTATTTAGATGTTATAAGCATGGTTGTACAAAAAAATGCTGATAAAGTTTGTACCCCTTAATATAAATCAACAAACATGGTTTATGCAGTACAAATTGTATATTTATTCACTTATCTATGAGTTAATTATGTACTTTAAAAAATAGAAAACAACTATGTAACACTTGTCTAACATATTTAAACTTTATTATATTGGTTCGGTAGAATTCATATTACATTAAGTCAATGTGTATTATATTGTAGGGAATGGAAAAGTTGAGGAAGAGTTAGAATATTTATAAAAAGACCTCCTACAGGTAACATCAGTTGTGCTAAGATTGTTTATAAAAGCTTGCATTCAAAACAAACATAATTTAGTATTATAATTTTGATGTTAAGAAGTTTATGATCTACATGTAGTTTAGAAAGGCAATTTGAAGATATGTATCATATGACTTATTTTATTGGTAAATTTAGACATACAAATCATAAGACCTACATAAGTTTGGCAGTTTTGAGTTAAGGTAGCATGTGCACTTCTTTCTGGAGATAAGAAATCATAAGACTTACTTTCTTGATACAAGGAATCATTTGACTTACTTAATTAGGTTAATCTTGAGATTAATGATTGAATGACCTCCTTAATAAGGTAATAATTAATTATTTCAAGGAATATTGTATAAAAGTATTTTGTAATTTCTAGGCATGTCCTATCAGTCGAGAGGGTTCTCACAGTTTTCCCCAGATGTTTCTGATGAGGAATTCGAAAGCGTGTCACAGGTTGTTGGACCAGTAAGTGTGTCCTAAAACATACTGTCAAATCATTGTTATTGGTGTTACATGAATTTTCATGGGTTGACCAATCCTCCAATTGAATACCAACACATTTGAAAATGTAGTTATATATAATCACTTTAATTTACAGTAAACATTGCATAGCTTTTTTTCAATAATACGATTTGGATAAACAAATGAACTGTTGTCTATAGTATGCAATCCTGTCAATATGCCATGTAGAGAGCACCGGTGTGGGACATCCCAGATTCTGACACGGAGACTCACAGACAGGAGCCGCCTGCGAGGTCATCTGGAAGGTACAGTCAGTCCGGGACAGGGAAAGATCTGGGCCCTTATTCACCAACCAATTATTAGACTTAAGTCTAAGAATAAAGACTATTGTTTAAATTGGGGTATTTGAAAACTGATTTAATTTTCAGTCACAATTAACCACCTCATTCTACATTATTCTTCATGTAGAACATTTTGTTAATGGCATAATCACCAATTGTAGCCAGTATATTTTCAATCGCTGGATGTATTTTGCTTGGTTTTAAGTCTATTTTTTTTTACTGAAGTCTAAGAATGGGTTGGTGAATACGGCCCCTGTTTAAGTTTCATGTTCTGATTGTATCTTATTTTAGCAGAGTATTGTTTGCATGAAATATATGTCTAACGTAACTGTAGCATTTTCTTTTGAAGTCAATGTGTCATCAATAAAATTATGGAAGACATGGATGTCCTGATTCGGAAATGTTATGGGGATTTACTACAAAGCTGGAAAAACATGTTGAATAAGGTGGTCCTTCTGAAAACTGTTCGAAATAAACGATATTGATGAATAAGTGCTTAGTGCCTTAACATTTTGTTTCAAAACAAAAAAGTAACTCGCCATTTTCAAATAATGATTATTTTGAGTGGTTTAGTAGACACGCTTGAGAAAGGTCATGAGTTGTGTATTGGCAAAAAAATAAAGAAAATACATACATTATTTAGATTCTAAAACGATCTGCCAAGTTTTGTCCAAAAGAAGCTCTTAGTTTTGTTTTTGTCAGTGTGCTCAGGTTATATTTTAATGCCGAATTTCTTCAAATTTAGCCATTTCTGAAGATATGTATTAAAACTAGTTTTTTTGCCAGGGTCAAGATGGCAGCCACAACCCCAGTGAGGTTTGACAACCCGCCCATGCCACAGCCTGCAACCAACATCATGTTCATGGACGCTGGCAAGACTTGGGCCCCCGGTGTGGGTAAAACCTCTCCCGATCTAGTCAGTGCGGTAAGTTGTAAGGGTTTATTTGAATAAACAGTTTTTCTTCATGTTTGTCTGGCCAGAAACCTATTTTGTCCGGAAGCGTTATCCTAAAACTTTCAATGTACAATATTCAAACTTACAGGCATTGTTCCTCATATTGTAAATTTATGCATGTGTGATTTATATCAACTAACAAAATGGGGCGTCAAGGAGTATTCTTGTTTATAGTTGTACATGTAACCTTGTGTGCTTTTGAGAGGGTTTGTAATATTGCAGTCTGTGGAAGAACCATCACCCCCACAGGTGGGCGACTCCCTGTTGTCTGTACAGTCACAAGAGGGCATGAAATATGGCTGGAACATTCCTGAAGGAACAGAAGTGTCAGCAGTCACTGAGTGGTCAGATGGTTAGATATTTTTATGATTTAAATTCTTTTGTCATTGATAGTAATGATATACTCTGAGGTATATTTTCATCTCTGTAATATGGCAAACACTTATGCAGTATAATTATGTGATACAAATTCGACTCAGAGCTTCAAAGCTTATATTATCTAAAATGACAACTCCCAGAGGTGTACAAATTGGTATGTGACATCGTATAGTGGTCCTATACTGTTCAATGAATTTCCCTGTAGTAAAAAGTAGCCCCAGACTAGAGATCTCAAGTTTTATACCTATGAGTTATTATGTCTCAGGTCAATGTTCAAGTATCCTCATAGTCCTCGCGTGTTTGTACATGTTTTTTTTTTCTTTAAAATAAATCATAAGTTGATCGGGTTGATGCCTTTAAGGTTGTTTTAGATCGTAAGAATGGTATATCATCCAAAAAATTTTGTTAAATACTTTCATATGCATTTTGTAAAAATACATTCAGTAAAATTAGTAAAATAAAGATCACTAATATTGATAACAAGTAACATCAATTAAAATGCATTTAAATATATTCAAATACCTGCTGCTTTGAACAAAAATTCTATTTGTAGGCACTGCCACTGCCAGGAGTCAACAGGGACCGAAAGGTAAGTTGTTATGAATTAAACTGGTTTAATTATCAAACATGTTGGTTTGCAAGTAAATACTTGGCTTTTGCTTTATAACTCATGAATTTTAAACGAAGCTTACTCATATTCAAATAAAAATGACATCAGTCTTTTTAATTTTAATTTTTTGCATACTTTACAAGTTTAGAACAATGTATCATCAGTACTATTGAATATAAACACACAAAGGTATATGTTGACATAATACACAGCATCATACAAAGTTGAAATGTCGTTTGGCAGAAAATGATGACATATTTTTGCAATTATAAGAAGAAGAATAACAATACAAATATCTCCAATACACATTTTCTGACCATCTCAATAAATGTGCAAATATTACATTTCAGATTAATAATTTATGTTTAAACCTTAAATTGCAAGCGGTCGACTCATTAAAACCATGTATTGAAGCAAACGTAAAGCAACTGGTGTGTTTTGAGGGTCCTAGATAGTTCACTATTTTGCTCAAAGGTAAACACTGTACATATTTAGTTTTCATAAACAATCTGAATGCCTCAAAGAAGTGAACATAACTTCAGCTTATCAATTACCATAGGTCCCAGTCATATAATTAAATAAATAATGTGTCACATTGGCCTAGACGATAAGGTGTCCGCCTAATATGATTCAGGGTTCTAACTAGGAAACAGACTTGAGAGTGTCTCGAAAAGTCTAAGGCTTTCAAAACAATCGTGCTTAAATAAATAATCTTTAAATAAACACATCTTTTATTCCTGAAATTTATAAAAGTATCGTGGTCATAAATTCTTCTTTGCTTCTCTCAAATATTATATTGTGTTTCAGCGTATTGATCAGGTTTGGTAACCAGACCCCATGGCGTCAGATGAATAACAGATCTACTCAAGGCAATCCTAGAAGAATCCGTCCATAGCTCGTTATTTCGAGTGACGTAGTGCAAATATTGTATATAGAGACGTGTTAATCCAATATCTAGTGTATAGAGCTTTGTTTCACAAGTTATGATGTTGTCTTCTATGAATGATTTTTGTCTTGAATTCAAAAATAAAATTTTAAGAAACTAAAAATATAGAAGGAAAAAATTGGTTATTAGATTAGCGAAAGCGGGCAGGCTGGCTGGCGGGCTGGCTGGCGGGCTGGCTGGCGGGCTGGCTGGCGGGCTGGCTGGCGGGCGGGTGGAACAAGCTTGTCCGCTCTCTAATTCAAATAGTNAACTAGGTCAGGGGTCGCAAAACAGATTGATTTTGAAACAAGGGGGGTAATTGTGATGAACAATCAGTAGCAATGCACATTTTGAATTGCAGTTTTCTCCCTTTATCAGACTTTTTTTTTATTGAAAACCTGATTTTGTGACAATTTTGTCCCTTGTTTTATTTTCATTTGCAGGGAATTGAACCTATGTCTGCCAGATTTAAAACAAGGCTAAGCTAGCTATTCCAGCAGACTGTTTGTGAATATTTATCGCTGTTTAATTGAAACACATTTTCCAGTAAACCAATGAAATCCGTTACAAATAATTTTGACTATTATCAAAATGGCCAATTTGAACAAGTTCATTTAAGATATTATAATCATGTATGCATTAAGTTATATTCACAAGTGATGTTTATTTATGAAATTATTTATTGACACGCACGGTCTGTGGTCTGCTGTGAATTCACTCAATTATGCATACGATGTGTTCGTTAATTGTTTTATTATTACACTAATTTCATACACAATTTAAGAGTTATTTGCAATCAATGTTATTCTTTTTATAAAGTTTGCGTAATTCATAAGTCCAAAACATTGAATTTACATCAAATGCATATGTCACATAGTTCGATGTTACAAAGATTCAATCACAAAACAAGAAGAATAGTTATTTGTACTTTATTTAGTAATTAA
Organism: Dreissena rostriformis; assembly: GCA_007657795.1. NCBI lineage: Eukaryota > Metazoa > Mollusca > Bivalvia > Myida > Dreissenidae > Dreissena > Dreissena rostriformis. The sequence continues at coordinate 180,927 of VMBQ01001229.1, forward strand.
TCTAATGCCTACAAGTCCATAAGATGTTCTAATAACACGATACTCTATTCCGACAATAATGAATCCAGACAGGACAAAATCCGTCCACCCCTAGTAGGGGTGGAAGAAGGTAAAACAACTTACTATTAAGTCTTTTCGCTGTGTTAGATCCTTAACTGACTCCTTATACAATTTGAAGTCGGCTGACAAAAACTGTGCATTTACTAAGCGAGAACGAATTGTTATCAACCAATATCTGCTTTCATGAAACACTAATTAAAAAGCTATTTGCTAGGTAAGATATTGGGTAGCTTAATTACATACTTGTCGTTGATGTGTTAGTTGACAACCTTTACCGATATGCAAGAGACGTAAATTTGATGTAAAATAAACATGAATTAATAACATCGTTAGTGTTCTGTCTGATGTACTATGTGACACATAACAAAGTCATGATTTTGAGTTCACCTAAGCACGAAGTGCTCAATGTGAGCAATTTTGATCATCATATTTCTGCCATCCCTCGTCGTGCGGTTCTCGTGATCATTAAAGAGGCCTCAGTTTCATCCAATCTTGATGAAACTTGATCAGAATGTCTATCTAGACAATATCTAGTTTGAGATCGAATCTGGGTCAGGTTCGTCCGAAAACAAGATGATATTTTGAAAAAAAGACTTGTTACCACTAATGTGAGGACTCATTTATGACTCAATCGTTATAAAACATGTTGAGAAAAAGTTAATCTTGGCAAAACCTAGGCCGAATCTGGGTCACGTTCGTATAAATCTTGGTCAATAGATGTTAGAAAAACGTTGTTAGTACTATATAAAAAAGTATCAACTATTCGCGATGAAAGTTATTCTGAATGCTTATCTATACATTTTTAGAATGATTTTGAATATTGGTTATGGGGCTGCCAAACATAGGTCACCACATCTAGGTTTTATCTTAGACAAACCTTATAACCTCTATAGATTTCACATTTATGTGTCAACCTTGATGAAACTTGGTCAGCATATATTACTTGGAAATATCTAAGCAGATTAAGATTCTATTCTTGATCACATGCGTACACAATTATGTCACCTTGTCAACCAGTATAGATTACAAATGTATGACTCAATCTTGAGGAAACATTGCCAGAATGGTTACCTTAACAATATCTAGAACGAATATTGGTAATGTGCCTCTTAAAACTGGGTCACAAGGTAAAAACAGAGACAAATCTAGTAACCCATTCTAGAAGCAACTTTTATGGCTCGATTAAACTTGGTCAGAATGTTTATCGTTACAATATTCAGGCCTGGTTTGAGTTTGGGTCATGTGCATCCAAAAACAAGGTCACCACGTCAAATCTTATGAAAACCTTGTGTCTGGTGTCCTGCATTGTTTTTAATTGTGAGATGTTACCAGTCAGTTTTCCAGAACTGCAATCACCGTTAATCAGTTTTATGGCACTTAGTCAAAAGCCTGTTGCTATCATCCAGTTTTTCAGGACTGTACATTTTTTAGAATTAAGAATTGCAATTTGAGTTGTCCGGAATTGCGATTGAGTTTTCTTTGAACGTTGGCTACTGATTAACATTGTTAATACGTTTTCCTGAATATTAATCATTTTAATTTAAGTATTTTCCATGACTTCTTCTCGATATAGATACAATGGTTTTTTGATACGAGTCCAGGCTCCAGTTTGTATCATCCAATTTAAGACGTTGATATCCAGACACTGTACTGTGTACATACATGCATGCACAACTTGTACTGCTATAGGCGTGCACACACTTAATTAAATGTATATCAATATGAAACGGAAAGTAGTTTCTCTATTATTGATATAAAGTTTAAAATAACCTTTTATCATATAAAAGTAATAAATACGATTAAAAAGACAAATTATAAAGTAACACAAAGTTTAATTTACCTTCAATATTTTAAAAACAACATTCACTAAATCAACACTCACGTGTGTTACTTTTTTCTGTCAGTGTGTACAGTAATGTTCTTAACCGAAATGTATGTTTACATCCAGAAGCATTATATGAAATATATATCTTATCTCCACTTGTTTTATATGTGTTTGTACATCCAACAATTAAATCTTTTGTTGTAATTAAAACGTCTTGAACATGAACTAAATACACAGTTTCTATATGTAAACAAAACATATGCAAGACAGTGTTAATGGTTATGTTATTTTAAGAACGAAAAACCCTCGGACGTGACGGCACGCAAAGTTATGCTATGTTGTAAATTATTACATTTGATTTCCCGTTTTATAAAAAAAATAGTTCGTCGATTGCATTAGTCTAAAGGTGGTCTCAATACTAAACACCGACAGTTTCACAAAACAATAGCTATACCATAGCCAAAAAATGTACAATATAAGGACTTAAATAAATTAAACAACACAAATAATAATATTTATTATTCTTGAACATGTAAATGCTATGAATGTAATATAAAATATCAATAGTGTGGGCTATTTTGTGTTACGAATGTGTTAGAGGTTTATTGAATCAACCAAGAAAAAGCCATATAAAAAGAAAAGTACATGACAGTACTGATGTTAATTGTATTTTTACTCTGAGTGACACAATTGATGAATTTAAACTTTAAACCGAAAAAGCAACCTTTTGCACACGATGCAAAGTGATATTGCTATACCTGTATATTAAAATCGCTTTATAGTGACTATGATTTAACCATTTTACATGATACATAACTAGTATTTTTATTGTTTTGGTAAATTTTATTTACCCCCGTTTTGATCGAACGAACTTGCTTGTGTTAATGATGGTGTTTCGTACATTGAAGTAACGTACACTCTTAAAACGTTATGATGGAGTATTTATTAACGGGTACCCGCTAAAAACGTAAACTGTTTAGCTCAACCGGTGAGTGAGCATGCGCGGCAAACCGTTATTGTAAACAATACCAATAAACTTGTCTATTGACAAGAGTTCCTCAACGCGCATAAGCAAACAGGTTGTTTAAGAAGCGACATCTATTTACAGAATTCGGATGCTACACAAATTTGGAGGAACAGGTAACGGTTATTCTATATAATTACTCTTATTTTATTATAAAATGAATATTTAACCATGCTTTATTTCATGTGATAAAAGGAGTTGTATTTCAGTAGTTAAACCACAAGGCAAATATGTATCAATAAACTATTGATAGATCTTTGCACCAGGTATTTGATCGTGTACAAGTTATGATCGTTAAGATTATACACAATGTTGCATTCGAACATGTTGACGGTAAGATATAAACTGGGATTTTGTAAAGAATTGATAATTATGTAATAAAACTGCTATTAAAAAGCACCAATTAATAGCGTATTCATTTGATCATTTTACTATATCCGTGAGCGTAAAAGTAATAATTCGCAGGTATTTTCTGGGTAAACGAAAATTTCGATACGAACTACTATTTGTGTATATGAAATTACGGCTCTTTGGTATGGAAGGAAATGTGTTTCATGGAGCAAATAAATAGGTCACCCAAATCTCTGCGCCGTTGTCTACATAGTTCTGTGGTTTAGGTAAGCGAGAGATTTTATTTGGAGCCAGTTTGGTAAAGGTTACCATAACCCAAATCAGGAAAACAGTTTCTGCTCAATAACTTAAGTATGGATTGGTGAATTTTTGTAGGTAGCTTACATAAGGACATAGGTAGGGATTGCATTTGGGGCAAGTTGGGTCACAGTGACTGTTTCCTCAATTATAAAAGTGGTCTCTTTTATAACTATAGTCCGGTCTGGTGGGAGGTATCGTGCAGTAATTTACTCTGTAGGTAGCTTTTTATGCAGACATTGCATTTAAATGTAAAAGTAAATGTATGGTAGTTAATTCTTGGCATAGTCACATTTAATGTGTTCCTTTATACAATTAATTACTATATATTTACTAAAGATATGCAACTTCAAATACGGTGTGCATATTATAGTAGGTAACTGAACGAACATGTTCTTTATATGATCAAAGCGAAAGCATAGTCAATCGCGCTGTTCTGTGACAGCTCTTGATAACATCAATTGTGACCAGTTCTAAAAATAAATGTGCTTGAGCATTTAATGAACGCGAGAATTTGCCATTTTTAGGACGCAAGCAATCAGGTGCACCGGCGTAACTTTGATTCATATAATGAATTATTAGTATGCCTCCATTTTACTACACTTCATGAGGGGGTATTCCCATTGAATATGCGTTAATCAAGTAACGCAACGTGCCTGCATAAGGCTTATTTTTTAAATAGCATTATAAAGACCAATAAACAAGTTAATTTAAATTAAGATTGAATTCAGCTTAACAATGTACCAACTATTGTTGAAAATCGGACGAAACTGAAAATCAATTTCCTTTATGCTGCATGTGTGGTTATATTATAGAAGGCGACAACTTTAATTTTATTTTAATGGTAAAATATTTAAAATAAAAACAGAAATGTCATGCAATGTTAAAAATGTTATCTATGTCTTAGTATGCAGTGGTTGCAATAAATATTACATTGGACAAACTGGAGATAAACTACGTAATCGACGAACTGTTCATGAGCAACAAATGCGCGATCCCTCAACAAGACAAATGCCATTAAGCAAACATCTTGATGAATGTTCTAAAATGGAACCTAAATTTAAAATATTTCCATTTTATAAGTTATATTCGGACTCTATTTCAGCTAGGTTAGCAAAAGAACAATTTTTTATTGATTTATTTAAGCCCCTGTTAAATTCATTGTTATAATTTGACGTTTGACGTCATAATATAAGTAACGTCATTTGACGTTGTTACTTTGACAATTTGACGTTATTGTGTACATTTTATAATTATGCCCTGATGAGCTTTGCGAAACCGGTCGGCATATTTAAATACAGTTTTTTTCTTATACCCATACGACGTGTTTTTATTTTTTCAATATAATGATATCTTAGTCCGGATTCACTTACATTTTTACATATATTATATTCCGGAATGAGAGACGTCATGGGTCCTAAGAGAGCTAAAATTGAGGACTCAGCAGAGGACTCTTCATCAAACGAATCGGAGGAAATTTGTATTGAGGACATTAATATCCTGCAAGAAATCAGTAAGAAACTTTCACTTATTTTGACTGCAATTTCTGAATTATCTGCAACTGTAAAACAAAATTCATTACAAAATACAAAAAATGACGTAGTGGTGTCGGAGATCATAACAGCCGTAGCAGACATTGTACAAAATATTCCAAGAAAACAGGAGCAATCACAGGTAACCGGGGATTGCAGTGTCTTTGAGCAGGAAGCATTGAAAATAAAAGAGAAGTTAGCAAACACATGGAACACTAAATTAGAATTAAGAAAGGATGCCTTCTGGCGAATGACTAAAAATAAAGGACATTACGAAGTATATTCAAAATGGATCAATACAAAATCAATTATAATTCCAAAATATCTCCAAAAGAAAGAAATACCAAACGAAAATATCAATGAAAAGGTTGTACGAGAAAGATCAGTCATGAACGATTTTAAGATGCAGATCGAACTTCAAGCATTGAGAACTTCGGCGAACGTTGAAAAATATAAGAATATTGACGAAGAAATGATTAAAATTATACAATCAAAGTGCGAGGGGAAAACAGCAAAATTTCTGATGGATCTGTGGCGAAAACAAACTCAACAAAACGAGGAAATTTCAACCAAAAGATGGGAAAATAATGCTAAATGGCTAAAACAGTATGAAGAGGATTTCATAAAAGACCATGCAAATAAAAATCCATTTTTTAAAATTCAAGGCCAGGTAGAACGACGAAGAACCTATGCTTCTGTAGTTCAAAATAAACAACCAGAAAACCAAAGGTCTCAATATTCCTACGAGTCAAGACACCAAAACGAGACGCGAAGAATTAACGAAAATAACACCTACAAAAGGTACGCTTTCACAGATCGAAGAAGTAACGGAAGACCGCAACCAATCAGCAATTATAACAATTACCACTACCAGAAACAACACCAGCATTCGTCATTTGAAAGAGGGATATACCATAGGCCTTACAACAACGACAGGAGAAGAAACTACAACGGGAGAAATAACAATATTCACAACTCTATCGATCCAAATACTGACACAATGCCAGAAGATACAACAATTGATTTTTTAGACGGGGGAACGGGGTGGAACAGTCCAACATAAATATAGAAGGTAACCTAGCTGAAATATCTAAACATCATACCAAAATATTTAACTTGTCAAAAAGAAAATTAACCGATATTGAAATTAAAGTCTTGTTGAGGGGTCTTAAATTTTCACCAACACCTATTCATAAAAGTAATACATTCGAGGTAAATAAAGATATAGATAATTTCCATCGAACTTTAAGGCTAAAAGAATATTTTAATTATAACCAAACATCAGTTAACATATCACTAGTTAAAAATAAAAGTAATTTTTGTCCACCAAGAAACAGAAACGAAACATTAGAAAAATACATTGATACAACTAAAACTTTGTGTTCAGAATACAATCATCTAGAAAATAAAATTAAACACAACATAACACTAAAAGAAAGGCATGCAATTAAATCACTATCTGAAGATAACGCTATTATAATTAAAGAGGCCGACAAAGGCGGTGGGATTGTCATTATGAACACGGATTTTTATGTAAGAAAAATTGGGGATATGTTAAACGATATTGATTATTATAAAGAAATACCTAATTCTGGTAGCCAACAAACATTCACCAAAATACGAACATTAATCCAGATCAATAATAAATTAACTAATGATGAAATAAATTATCTCTTAAACTTTGAATGGAAAACAAGTTCATTCTATGGACTCCCAAAAATACACAAAAGCAAAATTATCCAGGACGTAGTTAAGAAATCTAACTCAGAATATATTGAACTTTTAGACCCAGAAGACTTAACTTTCAGACCTATTGTTGCGGGTCCAAGTTGTGAAACTAATAGACTAAGTAATTTATTAGATATTCTGCTAAAACCTTTTGTTCAGCATATAGACAGTAATGTTAAAAATAACATACATTTTATTCAACATTTACCTAAGCAAGTACCAGAAGAAACTATTTTAACATCGTTTGATGTTATAAATCTATACACAAACATACCACACATGTTAGGATTAGAGGCAATAGATTATTGGTTGACTAAATATCCTACTCTAATTAACCAGCGTTTTTCAAAGCTTTTTATAAAGGAAGGTCTTAAAGTTATTCTTGAAAACAACAATTTTCGCTTCAACGACAGATTTTATAACCAAATAAAAGGAACAGCTATGGGTACTAAGGTAGCACCTACATATGCAAACTTAGTAATGGGATATTTAGAACGTAACTTGTTTCATCAAATCAAAATAACATATGACGAACATTTTGTTTCCATTTTTAAAACATTTTGGAAAAGGTATTTAGATGACTGCTTTTTGTTCTGGATTAAAAGTATAAATGAAATACACTCTTTTCATAGTATACTTAATAATTTGCACCCTGATATTAAATTTACAATAGAAATAAGCAATTGCAAATTACCATTTCTTGACATACTTGTCATTAAAAAACAAACGCATATTATCACGGATATATACTACAAAAGTACGGATTCAAGGCAGTATCTAAGCTTTAAATCATGTCATAATAAACATACGAAAATAAATATTCCATACACACTGGCTAAAAGAATTTGCACTATTGTCTCCGATCATGAACTTAAGCTGAAACGCCTAAATGAGCTTGAACAATCGCTTTTACAAAGAGAATACCCTAAATCTGTTATTAAACAAGGTATCCAAAAAGCTCTTTCGGTTCCGCGTGAAATTTTACTNTTTTCTTCTGTTATTAGGGTTTTGGCTCTGTGAAGTAGGGTGCGTACAACCGATCGTTTGTGTTCAAGGTGGTGGGTGGACTGAAAGTTCAGATACTGGTCTGTGTGTGTCGGTTTCCTGTGAACCGTGGTTTTCGTCGACCCATCGTCTGCCACGTGAACACATGTGTCTAGGAACGTAATACGGCCTTCTTCCTCCTGCTCTGAAATGAAATTAATATGTTCGTCAATTGAGTTAATGTGGTCCGTGAATTCATGGATATTTTATTCGTGGACTTTTGTCATGGTATCATCTACGTACCTCAGCCATAGGGACGGTGGGTTCCTTGCAGTTTTCAATGCCTGCGTCTCGAAGAACTCCATATATAAGTTCGCGACAATCGGCGATACGGGATAACCCATGGCCGCACCTTGCTTCTGTTGGAAGAATTGTCGATTGTAAATGAAGTATGTGCTACTAAGGCAGAGGTCTAACAACTCGGTCACTTGTTCAACACTGAGTTCAGATCGTTCGTTAAGTTTGGTGTCTCCAGCCATTTTGTTCTTGATCACTGTTATTGCTTGAGGTACTGGAATTGAAGTAAAAAGTGCTGAGACATCATAGGATACCAGTTTCGTGCCTGGGGGTACTTTAAAATCCTTGATTTTCTGAACGAAATCCACGGATATTACTATGTGGTGTTCCGTTTTACCCGCTAAGGGGCCAATGACCAAAGCAATGTATTTAGCAGTTGCGTACAATACGCTTCCTGTGCTTGATACAATTGGTCGTAAAGGAGCATCCTTATTGTGAATTTTGTGCAGTCCGTATAATTTAGGAACGTTTTCTGAGATTAAATTGTCCTTCTTCCATTTTTAAAGATTTTAACCATTTGTTTTCACTTGCCTGGTGGGGTCCTTTTTTAGTGGTTCATATGTGTCCCTGTCGCTTGTGAGCTTATTCATCTTGGCTACATATTCCGTTTTGTTTAACACAACAGTAGTACGATCCTTATCGGCAGGTAGAATTACAATATATTTCCGTTTACCTAAGTCACGCAAGGCATCTCTTTCCTTGGTGGTGATGTTGTTTTTGGGTTTGGTGGCACTTTAAAAAATCTTTACAACTTCTCCCCTTACACTTTCAGCGGCCGATTTATCCTCTAATTGTTGGCAAACTTGTTCTGTGGACGCAATGATTTCATTTATGGGGATGGTTGGAGGGTTAACACAAAAGTTCATACCTTTCTTTAACACCGACGTTTCGTCCTGTGACAACGGCCTGTCCGATTGATTGACGACCCGTTTGTCAATGTTAATCAAGTCCCTGTCTGTTCCCGAGACTGACTTCCCTTATTTTTTCGATAAAAGTTTGGAAACATTTTCTCGTTGCCGTTGTTTACATTTTCCATGTTCATCCTCGTGCGCATGTGTGAAGGCGACTTCCACATCCGACCAAATAGGGGGAGACAACTTCGATTTCAATTCTGATTGTAAACATTCAGATTCTTTTCCCATTTAAATTTGAGTGTACTAACATTGTCTAATACGTTCTCGAATTAATTTCTTCTCGGCGCTAGCTAAAATCTTCTCTGCTTTCATCCCAGGAACAGTCCGTTTCAGGCGAATACTGTTGGGCGTTATGTTGTTATGGCAACAGCGGACATTGAAAAGTTTGTGGTTTTTCCAGCGGGACAATTTTACCCCCAGTTTTTCTTCTCGTCGCACTTCTTTGAGGACTTCACGTCCATGTTGACTGAGAATACGCTCGTGGATGTTTCTCTGCTCTGGTTGATGCATGATGGAGTAAGTTCTTGGACTCAGAGCCGAATTATTTACCATGGAATTTTCGAAGATATCACATCTTCTTCATCAGCTGATCACTCGCTAACTGACGTCACAGTCACATGACCGGTGAAGGGTCACGTGACAAGAGGAGACTTTTCATAGTACCCTGGTATTAAAAACACACCTCTCTGAGTATGCGCTGATCAATTAAAATTGTCGCACAAAAAAAATCGTGAAAGAAAACATTACCATTTGCTATGGAAGTTATAGTATCGTTAGCTGCTTATTGCATAATCAACTAAAGGCCTAATTAAGGACAGTTAATTTTCTTTCCATGTGGTGTTCAAGTCGGCATATTGATACTTATAAACGGATTTTATGTGCTTTAACAGAATGTTTTAGTATCAGAAAGGGGCACTTACATTGTAAAAGCACTGCAAATGCTAGTTTTAATAATAAGTTTTCTTGTATGTATTTGAATGCTTACATTTTAGTCTATTATAATGCAAATATGAATGTAGTGGTTAAAATTGTTTGTAAATTGTTGTATGTATATGAAACCATGATGAGACTCTAATAAAGATATGTATACGGTATGTTGACCCACCTTAAAATCTCTAATTATCTTGTCCCTCAGGTGACTGAGAAATGGCTGTTAAGGATTACAATAATGAATTATTGTATTGCAGTTTTAAATATAAATTTGTTGCATGTATTGTTTAAACAACAAATACAACTAGAACAACACAAAATGACCAATACTACTGCTACTACCACTACAACAACAACAACACTACTACTACTGCAATTATTACTACAACAACAACAACTTTACTTTTCTTAAAGGTGTAAACAATTAAATTTTTCTGTAAAGTCAACCGTTGATTGGACTTAATTTGTAAAACAGACTTTTGTCACTTTGACCTCCACAATTTTCTATTAATTGGGCCTTTATTGTGATAAAGATCCCTTTTTCTTGTGGCGATACATGATAGTTCTATTGTTAAACAGTGGTAGACTGAGAAAACAAAGGTTACAGTTAACTTGTCTTTTCGTTCCTCTTCATATTTATTTGTTTGGTCCTTTAAACTGTATTAGTATAGTTGTAGTTTTATTCATATTTAATTTTTATGTTTAGAAAAAATCATAAATGATAACTAGGTCAGCGCGCAATTACAGTGTTCATGATACTAGCATCTCTTGCATGGCTAAACAGTGTGCAAAACTAGCATTGCTTTCATGGACAAACATTGTGCAAAACACGAAATTGTCATGAATATCACGTCTTTTCCATCTGCTTAACATCTGCATCCAGGTCACGGAGCAAGGTGTTTCAAGGCCACCCTCTCTTCCTTTTCCCTTGGGGTTCAAGGCGAGAAATTGCCTTGTCGTGTTGGAAGCAGGTTTCTTAAGAGTATTGCCTATCGATCGCAAACGTCTCTGCATATTTCTTCCGCAATGGGCTTCTGCTTTTTTCTTCGCCATAAATTCTTGTCGGTGAGTTGTTTTCTGACCAGTGCATCTTGAGGATCTTCCTAAGGCAGGGGTTGATGAAGACATGGATTGTCTTTATGGTGGTTACAGTGGTTCCCTATGTCTCTGCGTGGTAGAGGAGTATTGGCTTTACGTATTGAAGACTCTAATCTTGATGGTGATTATAATCGCAATGTATCCCCCATTTTCGTTGGCTGATGGAAGGCTGCTCGTGTTTTACCGATGCGGATTCTGACGTCTGCATCGGTTCCTTCATGATTGTCCAGAATGCTGCCGAGATAGGTGAAGCTGTGTACCTCCTCCAGCGCCTCGCCTTTGACTGTGATTGATCTGTTGTTGGATGCGTTGGTCTTGAACACCTTGCTCTCCTCTCTGTGGATGTTGAGGCCCAGTCGATGGCCAGCAGGAACAGAGAAAGTGAGACTTAGCAGCCGTGCGTTACTCCGGTTTTCACTTCGGTGAGCTGTCATCCATGAACGAGTATGCAGATTATCCCTTCCTAAAACTTCCTGATCGTGTTGGTGATGTTTCTGGCGCTCCACAGTGTCTAGGTAGTCTACATAGGGACTTTCGGTCAACGCTGTCGAACGCCTTCTGTCGATAAAGTTGAATTTCAGGGGCGAATTCCTTTCCAGGGAATGTTCCAGAATGATGCTCATGTTTGCAATCTGATCCGTGCACCATATCTCCGTTCGGAAGCCGGCTTGTTGGTCACGGAGATGCGGGTCTACTGCGTCTTTAATTTGGTTCAGGAGGATGCGATTAAAAACTTTTCCTGAGATTGACATCAGCGTTATTCCTCGGTAGTTGGAGCAGGTAGTGAGGTGGCATTTCTTGGGGAGCTTGATGAGGTATCCCTCTTTAAACTCAGTTATTTATTTCTTATTTTCATATCTTGCTGAAGAGCAGGTAGAGTAGCTCAACACTTGTCTAGACGTCAGCCTTCAGCGCTTCAGCCGTACTTCAATTGATTGATGGCGCTGCAGATATCTTCCTTCGTGGGAGCGCAGTACTTTATTGGCAGATCGATTGTAGCCGGCGGTATATCCGGTGGATCCACAGGAGTTGGAATGTTGAGTAGCTTCTAGAAGTTCTCAATTCGCCTCTTTTTCTGCCCTTAATTATCTTTTATCACTCATTCATTTTGTCCTTTACTGGCCTATATGGCTTGACAAACTTTCCTGCAATTGTCTATGTAATGCAGTACAGGTCCTTGGTTCTGTTCTGATGTTCAGAATCTTCGGCTTCTTATGCCAGTGTCTCTAGATTGTTCGGCTTGTCTGCTCTAATACTTCGCTTGTCGTTTCTATTTGCTTAAGTGTACTGTTTGTAATCTTTCGCTGTTGCTGCTTTTATTCTTCAGGTGTTGACTCTTGCTTTCTTTTCCATTCTTTCTTCAATTGTCTGACGCGTTTTAGCTGATATCCACACCTTGTGGGTGAAGGACTTTGGGCCCAGTACTTCTTGGCATGTTAAGGCCACTGTTACTTTCAATTTCTGGCACTTCTGCTGTATCGTCTCTTCTTCAAGCAGCTCCTATATTAACTGGAACTAGTTGGTGAGAGTGAACTTGAGATCTTTTGCTTCCTGCTTCCAGGTGCCTTTCAGCGTAGCAGTGTTGTAACGCTGGCGTTGGCTAGACCCCCCCCCTGTCCAACTCATCTTCAGTTTCAGTTGTAATTGGTCGACAAGAAGATGATGATCCGAAGCAACGTCTGCTCCTCGCTTGTCGCGTACATCCTGAAGATAGCGTCGAAACATCCTCACGATGCACAGGTGATCAATATAGTTCTCCGTTGACAGGTCTGGTGACAGCCAAGATGCCTTGTGTATCCTTATGTGGTGGAAAACTATTCCTCCGATGATCTGGTTATTTGTTGCGCACAGGTCACCATTGTCGCTCATTTCGACTAGATCTTGCTTCCCAATGATCTCTTCGTATCCTCGGGTGTCACTGCCGATCTTTGCGTCACCTATTATGAAAGTTAACCTTCTCGTCCTGTTCAGTGTCGTTCGTCGGGGCGTAACAATGGATAATATACATATGCGAGTTTAAGATATTTTACGCATGATAAACATTCACATGAATTTAATATAAAAGTAAAAAAAATCTCCGAATACGCCTCTGGCAGAAATAAAAGGTTAACCATAATCGTCGTATCACTTTACATGTGTATACCAAGTTTCATGACAAAGTCTATGTCCGTTTGTGAAGAAAGACAGACAGATGGCGACCTGAGCAGATAATTGAAAGGAAAACAAAATAACAACATACAGCAAAATAATTATACCACGTTTAATGATCATGTTGAATGGGGTTGTTCAATATTTACACCAGTTTGTTTTATTCTATTTAAAGCATACTTGAGCTGTGATGCAAACCGAAAAGTTTTTACATAGTTCCCACGTGTTTCTGTTAGAGTGTTATATCAGAATCTTCAGCACCTTCTGAAAAATTGCAGGATCCATTCATAGGATATGTACTTTTCTAATCATTTCAGTTTTTGAAAATGGAGACACAGACGTTCAGAGGAGAAATTGACATACATACATACAGAAAACCTACAGCTGAACTTGTACAGTAAGTTTCATCATAATGTACCGTGAAAAGCATAGTCTGGAAATATCCAATAGGAGTACCATAAGATGTAATTTACCAATGAAAAATACGCTGCATACACGAAAATCCAACAAAATAGCAATATGAGCAACCGATGTATACACCTTTTGGTTGATTTTATTATATAAAAAAGAACAGACTTGAGATTTGGCTTTAAAACACGATCTACACATTAAAGGTAATTAAACTCGAGTTTCATAAGGTTTAGAGAAATACTCTTTACTCACGCTTAGCCAAGATTGTTAATATCAAGGCTTACAACAAACAAAAAATAATCATTTTGATACAAACAATTAACAGCTTTAAAATAAATATAACAATGTAATTTCATAAAAAATGCAAATGGTTAAATGATTATCAGCAGAACGAAATTGCAATATTATGAGGCACACTTTAATGCGTCGATTTTTAGGCTTTTTTTTTGTAGCTCGCATCATATCAAACAAACTCTAGGTAATGTTCACTCACCTTATAAACAAAAGCCTCAGTCTATCCTGAAACTTGCCATCTTAATTACAACTTAACAAGACGCACTCAGTCTATCCTGAAATTGTTCATCTCAAATACAACTTATCAAGACGCACTCATATCATCCTGAAACCTTTCATCTCAATTACAACTTACAAAGAAGCACTCAGTATATCATTGAAACTTGTCATCTCATTTACCACTTACCAACACGCACCCATGGTATCCTGAAACTTTCCATCTTAATTACAACGTATCAAGACGCACTCATACTATCCTGAAACGTTTTCATCACAATTACAACTTACCAAAACACACTCAGTCTATCGTGAAACTTGTCATCTCAATTACCACTTACCAAACAAGACGCACTCAGTCTATCGTGAAACCTGTCATCTCCATTACAACTTACCGAGCCGCACTCCTACCATCCTGAAACTTGTCATGTCAATTACTACTTACAAAGACGCATTCAGTCTATCGTGAAACTTGGCATCTTAATTGTAATTAACCAAGACGCACTCAGTCTATCCTGAAACTTGTCATCTCAACTGCAACAATCCAACATGCACTCAGTCCATCCTGAAACTTGTAACCTCAATTAAAACTTACCATGACGCATTCATTCTATCCTGAAACTTGTCATCTCAATTACAAGTTACTAAGGATGACACAGTCAATCCTGAAACGTGTCACCTCAATTACTACTACTAAGACGCACTCAGTATATCCTAAAACATACCATCTCAATTATAACTTACTAAGACTAACTCAGTGTATACTGAAACGTGTCATCTCAATAAGACATAACTAAGACGCACTTAGTCTATCCTAAAACTTCTAATCTCAACAACAACTTACTCAGTCTATCCTGACACGTGTCATCAAAATTACAACTAACCAAGATGCACAGTCAGTTTATCCTGAAACTTGTCATCTCAATTACAACTTACCAAGACGCACTCAGTCTATCCTGAAACGTGTCATCTCAATTACAACGTACCAGAACTCACTCAGTCTATCCTTAAACTGTTCATTTTCATTACAACTTACTTCAGTCTATCCTGAAACGTGTCATCTCATTTACAACGTACCACGACGCACTTAGTCAATCCTGAAACTTGTCATCTAAATTACAACTTACCAGTACGCACACAGTATACCCTGAAACTTGTTATCTCAATCACAACTAACCAATACGCGCTCAGTATATCCCGAAACGTGTCATCTAAATTTCAACTTACCAAGACGCGCTCGGTCTATACTAAATATTTTTAACCCAACTACAACTTACCAAGACGCGTTCATTCCATGCTGAAACATGTCATCTCAATTACAGCTTACCAAGACGATCTCAGTCTATCCCGAAACTTGTCATCTTTATTACAACTTACCAAGACGCAGAAGCTACAGCCTAACACACACAGCTTCATCGTTCACTAAACTATAAAGAGCTGTGTTTCTTTTTCGAGTTCGTAATAAGTTGCAATGCAGACTAATTCTGAAATGTATACGAATATAATTAAAACATATTAAAAAAAAAATAAAAAAAATAAACATATTGGATATTCAACAATCTGTATGTTACAATATTTAATAATAAAGATGTAAATGTGTTTACATAAATTTCCTTCCATAGTTAATTAACTGGGCCAATAGTTCAATGAGCAAAAACAATTGTCCATTATTAGTGCGTCATTATTAACATTATAAAGTCTAAAACCACAACCTACAGAACAACAGATTAAGGGACAACAACAAGTCGAACTTGATGTATGTATTTTATTTGACCGTGTCATCAAAATGCCAGATGCTAGAATTACGATGAACACATTTTGTGAGGCTACTCGCCTTGTCACGTTTGGTGCTCCGATGTGAAACGCGTTCTCGAACAAATAAATCAGAACTATTTACATCGATGTAAATGGGCAACTTTTCACTAAACCGTGTCCCGTGTCAGGCAATAAAAGAGTTGGGGTAACACTAGTGCAGTCGTCTGCTTCACTTATTTTCTATAACAAACCTTACAGATACAGTACAATATGCTTAACCCATTTATGCCTAACGTCTAGAAAAAAGGCCTTGGCAAACAGCGTAGACCCAGGTGAGACGCCGCATGATGCGGCGTCTCATCATGGTCTGCGCTGTTTGCTTAAAGGAATTTATGTAAGAAATATTTTAAATATAGAAATACATATAATAGACATCCCTAATTTTGGAAATACATTGATCCAATTTAGAAGGATGCGAGAGTCCACTAGGCATAAATTGGGCTAATGAACATTTCAGTTACAGTCAGTTTTGAATGAAACATCAAACATACGATGTACTTGTGATGGCGTTAAAATAAATTTAATTTATTGACAATCAAAATGATACAGGATAAAGTTAAATAACATGCATTATAACAATAAAACAAAAGCAACATGAAAACATAAACAAGTCTATTTTTTACATTTCAAAATATAGCAGTCTGAAAACTATTGTATTTACTAAACATGAATCTAAACAAAAACATACATGAGTTTATGTCTAGCTGAGGTTAAAACACAAAACTTACCCTTCAGTTGTCTGCAGTCGAATAGGTCATTTATTATTTAAAATGTAGAGCAGGTATATGTTGAGACATTAAATCATAAACTTGGTTAAAGATTAATTCATTCAAAATTGATGAAACACGCGAAAAGTGGTGATGGGTGAATGAATATACCCGAGTTATCTGCTTTGCATGAGTTAAAATGAAGAACGAAATGTACGACTTTTATGCTACCCATGCGAGGTTGGGCACAGCTGGATAATAAGATATAAGTATGGTTAAAATTTCTCTTCCAGTGGGTTAACATGAAAAGCAATGAAAAATTAATGCAAACTATACCATATATACAATACAATATTAAAAAAACACGTTGTTTGGAAGACACATTTAAACAGAATGAATGACATTAAATCGTAATATTGGCTGAAGTTTAATACATTTAAAATTGCTCAACTTGCGAATAGCGGTGAAGGGTGAATATATATACACATGAACCCGATTCGCATGAGTTAAAGGGACCTTTGTGAGGAAACAGTAATACTGAACATTTAACATGCTCTAAAAGATCAACAATATGCATCCTTTGACGATTTAAAAACCTGAAAATTATGAAGCGTTGCAACGCGAAACGATTGAATAATTTGGAGAGTTCTGTTGTTATCGTTATATTTTGTGACACAACGAGGAATGCGTATATAAAGTATGAAATACACCACTCACTGTATGGGCACGGATGGCCGATTGGTGTAAGCGTAAGAGTTTTACTCCAGGGGTCAGTGGTGCGAGCTTAGTTGCGGATTACTTATTTTTTCTTTATTTAATTTTATTCTTGTTTTTTGTACTGGAGCTTTTTAGTTCCAATGTTTTCATTTATCAATTTAAAGCATTAAGTGACAAACTTTAATACATGCCGAAATCTGTGAAAAGGTCCCTTTAAAATGAAGGATGAAATGTACAACTAGTATGCTACCCACACGCGGTTGGACGCAGCTGGATATGCAATGTATAAATGGTTTTACGTTCTCTTCCAGTGGGTTCACATGAATACCAATAAACATATCATGCAAACTATACTTTATACATATAATCTTATACAATATTATGAAAACACGTTGTTTTGAAGAAACCTTAAAACGAAATTAAAATATTTACTATTATCAATCAGATTCAGTCCGTTTTAAATGAATTTGAAACGTAAATAAGGACTTAAATGGAGCAATATAAGGTTTTTAAAAATGTTGTTATAATTTATATAGTTTTATCTTCTATTTTTGTTCCATTTATTGTAAATTTTGATATTAAATCCAATTAAATTACTTCTCATTTAAACTGGTAATTTCAATCGTATTTCCGTTTCTACACATCGTCTATTTTTTAAAGCAAATCACTTTATGCATAAGGCCAATAACTTAATTGTTGACTGAAAAAATATATGTATAAATTTGGTTACGAAACCAACGTTGCAATATTTGCTCTGACTGAAACTGGGTCAGTGATTAGCACACTGTTGATGTTGTTTTTTTCAAATTTATAAATGGCTTGTGTTGCTAAATATCAGTTTGTAATTGTATTTGACTTTTGTAAGTTTGTGTGCGTGGCATTGTGTATTTGTTCATACATAAGATGGTTACTACTGTCATACGCCAGGATTCTATGGCAATCATTGACCGTACACCATTTACGGAAAAGTTCCATGGTTCGATTTGGAATAAGACCTGCAATAATATTTAATGTCTAAATTAGTATCAATACACATACGATTGTTAACGCACTAACATGATAAATTTTGGGATATAAACTAAGTAAATATCAGCGGCGATGCCCTGAAAAATGGCTATTTAAATAGCTCCAACGTGCAAAGATTAATCATCTAGAGCGATACAAGTAAGCTATTCAAATTGGATCATAAGTACCCGTGATCTGGTTGCCTATGGCCAAAGTAGTTGCCTATTTAGATCATTATAGAATTGACATGATATCCTAAGTCTTGTGGTAACACTCTAGCGCCAGAACTCAGGTGTCGCAAATTAAACCTCTTGCTCAACCCAACCTAGTAACTCGTGTTTTGAATTTCTTTATTTCAATTTCAGTCTTTTCCCGGCAAGAATATTTTCTCGATAATACCCACAGTCTTATACAAATATATATATCACAGCACTACACCAAAATAAATCCTTGCAATACAAGCCTGTAAGTTACAAATGTAACAACTTATATAAGTTAATAAGGCACACAATCAAGCCGACTTTTATTAAAAACCCAAGATAAAATAACCACAAAATGATAATATGATAAATGATAATAATTATTATATAATGATATAATAAGTTTATTTATTCGCATAATATAAAATACATTCTTTTGGAAAAATACAATCATATTGTAAATACANGATGTTAGGAAGTCATTAATTCCAAAGTATTATAGATCCAGTCCAAATATGTTTAAGTTTATTGAACTACTTAATAGTTCCAATAAAACATTGTTAAGAAAACTAGCAGTGTACAGTTTACAATGCTTTAAAATACGAGAAAATATGTTGTGTATGTAGTATTAAATAATTATATCTTTCCACTATGTGGTCGCTATGCATTTACCATTTACCGCATCCATGTGAAATTCTCACGAACACATGTATAGTTCTTGTTTTTGTACATTTTCATTCTTCGCAATGATGAATTTGTTGTACCTTCTTTAAACGCATGCTGTTACTTTATATATACATATGTTAATGGCGATGAGCTGTATATGCTTAAGTCGAAATAGAATATTCTGTTCTGTTCTGTTCTGTCGATTGATAGTGACACGGAGTTGCTCACGTATAACTGAATAAAAACAATTAAAAACGATTCGCATCTTTAATGCCTTAGTGCAATAACAATGACCGATAACGGATGTTGCGGTATATTGTACGTATATAAAGTACTATACTTCGTTTATTCGTTAAGTAGTGTGTTATGTATCATAAACTTGGTTAAAGATTAATGCATTCAAAATTGATGAAACACGCGAAAAGTGGTGATGGGTGAATGAATATACCCGAGTTATCTGCATGAGTTAAAATGAAGAACGAAATGTACGACTGTTATGCTACCCATGCGAGGTTGGGCACAGCTGTATAATAAGATATAAGTATGGTTAAAAATTTTCTTCCAATGGGTTAACATGAAAAGCAATGAACAATTAATGCAAACTATACCATATATACAATACAATATTAAAAAAAACACGTTGTTTGGAAGACACATTTAAACAGAATGAATGACATTAAATCGTAATATTGGTTGAAGTTTAATACATTTAAAATTGCTCAACTTGCGAATAGCGGTGAAGGGTGAATGGATATACACATGAACCCGATTCGCATGAGTTAACGGGACCTTTGTGAGGAAACAGTAATACTGAACATTTACCATGCTCTAAAAGTTCAACTATATGCATCCTTTGACGATTTAAAAACATGAAAATTATTAAGCGTTGCAACGCGAAACGATTAAATAATTTGGAGAGTTCTGTTGTTATCGTTATATTTTGTGACACAACGAGGAATGCGTATATAAAGTATAAAATACACCACTCACTGTATGGGCACGGATGGCCGATTGGTGTAAGCGTTAGACGTTTACTCCAGGTGTCAGTGGTACGAGCTTAGTGGCGGATTTTTTTTTTTTCTTTATTTAATTTTATTCTTGTTTTTTGTACTGGAGCTTTTTAGTTCCAATGTTTACATTTATCAATTTAAAGCATTAAGTAACAAACTTTAATACATGCCGAAATCTGTGAAAAGGTCCCTTTAAAATGAAGGATGAAATGTACAACTATTATGCTACCCACACGCGGTTGGACGCAGCTGGATATGCAATATATAAATGGTTTTACGTTCTCTTCCAGTGGGTACACATGAATACCAATAAACATCTCATGCAAACTATACTTTATACATATAATCTTATACGATATTATGAAAACACGTTGTTTTGAAGAAACCTTAAAACGAAATTTAAATATTTACTATTATCAATCGGATTAAGTCCGTTTTAAATGAATTTGAAACGTAAATAAGGACTTAAATGGGGCACTATAAGTTTTTTTTTTTTTTATTTATATAGTTTTATCTTNTTTGTTTAACACCATACATTCAATAATACGGTCCATTTGTTCATACATAAGATGGTTACTACTGTCATACGCCAGGATTCTATGGCAATCATTGACCGTACACCATTTACGGAAAAGTTCCATGGTTCGATTTAGAATAAGACCTTAAAAAATATTTAATGTCTAAATTAGTATCAATACACATACGATTTTTAACGCACTAACATGATAAATTTTGGGATATAAACTAAGTAAATATCAGCGGCGATGCCCTGAAAAATGGCTATTTAAATAGCCAACGTGCAAAGATTAATCATCTAGAGCGATACAAGTAAGCTATTCAAATTGGATCATAAGTACCCGTGCTCTGGTTGCCTATGGCCAAAGTAGTTGCCTATTCAGATCATTATAGAATTGACATGATATCCTAATTCTTGTGGTAACACTCTAGCTCCAGAACTCAGGTGTCGCAGATTAAACCTCTTGCTCAACCCAACCTAGTAACTCGTGTTTTGAATTTCTTTATTTCAATTTCAGTCTTTTCCCGGCAAGAATATTTTCTCGATAATACCCACAGTCTTATACACATATATATATCACAGCAAAACACCAAAATAAATCCTTGCAAAACAAGCTTGTAAGTTACAAATGTAACATCTTATATAAGTAAATAAGGCACACAATCAAGCCGACTTTTATTAAAAACCCAAGATAAAATAACCACAAAATGATAATAGGCTTATAATAAGTTTATTTATTCGCATAATATAAAATACATTCTTTTGGAAAAATACAATCATATTGTAAATACATATACGCAGTGAGATGAAGTTAGGCTATACAATGAATTATTGTATGCAATTGATGTTATTTTACTACAAGTATAGAAAAGTAATTCAAACAAACAAATAATAGCTAGATAGTCTATATATGATATAAATATAACAAAACAAGTGTATGCAATGTGAAGATAATTTGAAACAACACGGAAGCAAAGAAGAATCAATGCTATCTTTTCGTGTCAACATTTCAATTCTATGCTTTTCATTATTAATAAAATTCAAGAAGGTTGCAAATGTAAATTCTTAATAATATGGAATTATAATTAAGCTTACTGTGAGACTGTATACCCCTTTGCATGCTGGGAAATTTATCGTCTGCTAAAATGTTGTCTGCTAAATTTCTAAAATTAGCATTTTCTTCGATTTTTTTCAAAAAATACTATCAGAATAGCAAACAGTTTGGATCCTGATGAGACGCCACGTTCTGTGGCGTCTCATCTGGATCCAAACTGTTTGCAAAGGCCTTCAAAATCCGGTTCCAGCGCTCAAAGGGATACATTAAACCCAAGTTTACATAGTTTTGCTCTAAGAACCATCAGCCAACACAATTTGCTTTTAATATTTACGCAAGCATCATACGTGTTTAATATATTAAATACTATATTATTCAAAGTTTTCTGTGATCTCATTTGTTTACACCAAGTAGTTATGGCTCTTTCTTTACATATCAATGACAATGGCAAGATGTCAAGTTCACATGGTGCAGAATCATGCGATACTTGTTGATGAACACAAAGCATTTGCTTACATAATTTTGTAGTGCAATTTATCAACCACTGGCATATCGTAAATTCCCTAGACCTCGCAGTCATACGTGATTATTGGTGTTACCATTGAGTAGAAAGGTAACAATTTATTTAGTTTGTATAGCTTAATTTGATTCTACTAAATAATGATGTACGATAAGTATGTGCTTTCAGGGTTCTGCTCATTCCTTGCCTGAACTGAACGTTTAATAGAAACATTTAACACGTGAAAAGAATAGTGTGAAACAGTACGTGAAAAATAAAATTTACAATTTGCATATTGTCACCATTTAGTTCCAAGTTGTGAATTTTTATATAATTATTCTTATGAGCAGTTCACACCTTGATTTTCCTTACATTTATCTTCAGACCCCATTTTTATTTTGTATGTATTGTCATGTATTATATTGGTATTCAGTCACCTGCCTTAAAAATAAGGCTAGCGGACGTAAGCAATATGTATTAATATATTAATTGCACAAACACGAATTATATTTTGTGTACATAAATATGCAATACACTTCACACAAAAAAATTGTGCGGTGGATAAAGATATTTCTTGAAATAACTGTTGAAACATGACACAATTTGTGCAAAAAATGAAAGAGAAAGGTTGACGAAATTGATAATTGTCAATTATTCTTACATACAGTAATTGTTTATTTATATTTGGAAGATGTGAACTAATAATTTATGCATCGAAATTATACTGTTAATACAGTAATTAAAAATTCTTCAGTGTAAATGGACATTCGTTTACATGTATTTTAACCTAAAAATAAATAATACAAATACAACACATGAATAAGTTTTAAATAGTTCATCATGAGGATTTAAAAAATGTACCTATAAGCAGATGATTTGGCGTCCAAAGCAGGCTGATGCCACATGTTTGTTCATTCGTATATTTTATGTCATAATAATGAAATCCGATGACTAAATTTATATAAAAAATATGTGATTAAATCCACTTTATTCTTGTTATCAGAGTATATACATACTCACAAAACATTTTATAGCACTTTATCAGCACAATATGACAGTCGTGCTTACATCCGACTAAACACACGCGGTAAATGTTTTATTTTACCCAATGATATCGCGCTTATAAGAGCCTCAAACCAACCAGTTTTCTAACTTTCTCAACATTGCCATCAATTCCCTGCGCCAGTCGAGCCATGATTGGGTACTCGTACCTCCTGTAATCTTCACATATAGTTTTGTTCTTTCCAGAATACAATTTATCATTCCAGTCCTTCACTTCGATTGTAAGCCGAGTCCAACCAGGCTTGCATGCCCCCCGATAGTGATGAACGAGAATCGCATCGTCGGTTAACAGGCGCAAACTGTAAGAAATCACAGGATATTAGGCGCAAACTGTAAAAAAACAGGTTAATATGCGCAAACTGTTTGAAACAACAGGTTAATATGCGTAATCTAAAAAAACACAGGTTAATATGCGCAATCTTAATAAAACACATGCTAATAAGAGCAATCTGTATTAAAAACAGGTTGATATGCGCAGTCTGCATAAAACACAGGTTAGTACGCGCATTATGTATTAGACACAGGTAAATATGTGTAATCTGTAAAACNGTATAAAAGACCGGTTTATATGCTCAGTCTGTATAAAATACGGGCAAATATGCTTAGTCTGTATAAAACAAGGGTTAATATGCTCAGTCTGTATAAAACACGGGTTAATATGTTCAGTCTGTATAAAACACAGGTAAATATGCTCAGTTTGTATAAAAGACGAATTTATATGCTCAGTCTGTATAAAATACGGGCAAATATGCTCAGTCTGTATAAAAAACGGGTTTATATGCTCAGTCTGTATAAAACACAGGTTAATATGCTTAGTCTGTATAAGAAAAACGTGTTAATATGTTTAGTCTGTATTAAACACGGGTTAATATGCCTAGTCAGTATAACACACGGGTTAATATGCTTAGCCTGTATAACACACGGGTTAATATGCCTAGTCAGTATAACACACGGGTTAATATGCCTAGTCAGTAAAACACACGGGTTAATATGCTTAGTCTGTATAAAACACAGGTAAATATGCTCAGTTTGTATAACAGACGGGCTTATATGCTCAGTCTGTATAAAACACAGGTTAATATGCTCAGTCTGTATAAAACACGGATTAATATGCTCCTTCTGTATAAAACACAGGTAAATATGCTCAGTTTGTATAAAAGACGGGTGTATATGCTCAGTCTGTATAAAATACGGGTTAATATGCTCAGACTGTATAAAACACAGGTTAATATGCTCAGTCTGTATAAAACACGGGTAAATATGCTCAGTCTGTATAAAACACGAGTTGATATGCTCAGACTGTATAAAACACGTGTTAATATGCTCCTTCTGTATAAAACACGGGTTAATATGCTCAGTCTGTATAAAACACAGGTTAATATGCTCATTCTGTATAAAACACGGGTTGATATGCTCAGTCTGTATAAAACACGCGTTGATATGCTCAGGCTGTATAAAACAAGGGTTAATATAATCAGTCTGTATAAAACACGGGTGAATATGCTCCTTCTGTATAAAACACAGGTTAATATGCTCATTTTGTATAAAAGACGGGCTTATATGCTCAGTCTATATAAAATACGGGCAAATATGCTCATTCTGTATAAAACACGGGTTGATATGCTCAGTCTGTATAAAACACGGGTTGATATGCTCAGACTGTATAAAACACAGGTTGATATGCTCAGTCTGTATAAAACACGGGTTAATATGCCCCTTCTGTATACAACACAGGTAAATATGCTCAGTTTGTATAAAAGACGGGTTTATATGCTCAGTCTGTATAAAACACAGGTTAATATGCTCAGTCTGTATAAAACACGGGTTAATATGCTCCTTCTGTATAAAACACAGGTAAATATGCTCAGTTTGTATACAAGACGGGTTTATATGCTCAGTCTGTATAAAATAAGGGCAAATATGCTTACTCTGTATAAAACACGGGTTAATATGCTCAGACTGTATAAAACACGGGTTAATATGCTCAGGCTGTATAAAACACAGGTTAGTACGCTCAGTCTATATAAAACACGTACTTTTTCCTAGTTTTTCTTGACTTTCATCATAAGTTCGAAATTGGAAAGTGGCAATAGCGATGTTTTGTGTTGTCTACATAGTGTTTAAAGTATAAAATGCATTTTTTGCATTTATATTCAAACATATGTTTATATGTAATGTATATTTCTATGAACGTTCGTTTATAAAAACATAACAAGTAAGCAAATCGAAGTTATATCGTATCGTGAAGTTTACGCAGTAAGGGCTGATTGTTAACTCTGGCTTTAATTCGAATTAACAATATAAACTTCAGTTAAATAAAGAAGGATTATATTCGGGACCCGGACAACAGTTTAAAATAGGGATTAATTCGAATCAACAGAGATAAAAATAATTTGTGTAATAATACATTATTACGCAAAATCAATAAAATACTTGATATTATTAAAAAATACCAAACAAAATCCCGCTACCCCAGCGACATGGCCAGTGTTGACCACATGAGTGATTGTCAAACACTTTGTAGACGACCACTGACAAATCTTATATACCAAATAGTGCACTGCGATTTCAAAGATAAACTAGTGTTTAATGCAAGTCAGTATATATAGCCGGTATATATCAAATATTCTACCTATTATTCTGCGTCAGTGACCAAATTCAGTAAACCTGTTTAAATTTGGACACATAAAACAAATTAAACACAATATAACAGCTAATCAAACAACATGTTAAGTTTTGAAACGAGTTGTGCGAAAATTTGTAATATGCCATATGCGGCAAGCCTATCACCAGACCAGTCTGCGCATTCGCGCAGTCTGATCAAGAGCTACACTGTTCGCTATAAATTAACGCAAGGTTTCGTGGCCACATTAGCGGACACTACCAATCCTCATCACAGTATACGGGTACAGGGGCATATCTGGAGCTACTCTGTCCGGAGATACCCTAAGGCCCATTTTCGCACGACACGGCTCATTTGTTATTTTACCCTTTAAAACCAGGCAAAGTATCAAATGTATGATCCTCCGAAGTCCCATGTTTCAC
The DNA here is from genome assembly GCA_007657795.1 of Dreissena rostriformis. Classification (NCBI taxonomy): domain Eukaryota; kingdom Metazoa; phylum Mollusca; class Bivalvia; order Myida; family Dreissenidae; genus Dreissena; species Dreissena rostriformis. The sequence continues at coordinate 207,393 of VMBQ01001229.1, forward strand.
TCTGCGTGGTATGAAGACGTAACGCGGCGCATCTACAACCGGAAGTGAACCGTTAATGTTGGAGGCTATGAAACGGCTCGCGTTGGGATGGGTTAGTGTCCATGAGTTCCATGAGTGTACATGTATGGCGGTTTTAAACCTGATTCCGGAACAAGCTGGATCTTTTCTGAACTCTTCATCCTAAACAAAAAAATATATATGTATCATATGATTTATAAGATTTATTACAGATACATAATTAAAAAAGTGCACATGGTAGATGAGCCGACTATTGATTTTCGAACGGTATGATTAAAATCCTACTGAAGTGTGGGTATGTAAAAGTGTATGCAATCTTTCCGCGCCTGAGGCTGTATTCTTGACCTGGAGTATGCCCCTGCACCCCTATCTAATTTGCTTACTAGACTCACGAAGATTGGGACGGCCTTTTCAATTACAATTTCCAGTTATTTAGTTTTAAAGAAATATATTCGTGGGGGGAAACCGAAATACCCTGAGGAAACCCCACCTGTAAGGTATGGTGTTCACAGACCAAACTCACATGCGCCGGGAAAGGGGATTAAACCTATTTCGCCAAGGCGAGAAGCGCGATTACCAATACGTTAACCGGACAGCAAATTTCCTACTGGAACCCTAACAGATTGTTTAAATTGCTCGCCAATATCAACACTATCAACAAACACATCTTTATGGAATAGCTCATGCTACTTTCCTTTACAAAATACATTCTTTTGTCGTAGTTTTTCTCATTTTGTGTTTACCACAGTTATACTACATTTATTAAAACTACTTCAATTTAATAAGTACCACAATAAGATCTAAAATTACTTTAACGAAGTATATGCTGCTGGTGAAGCATTTATAACTGTACTAAAGCACTTTCACTCAGTCACGTGCATCAGCCTTTTGATATACAATTAGTTCTCTATATACTTGGCATGGAATGCCTTCATAGCTAATACTCACAAAACTTGGCATCCACGATCCCTTAAGTTGCGAAACATTTGGCACTAGGAACTCGTCATTGTCGAGCACTGTTACGTACTTGTATGCACTTGCCTTAGCTTGGAAGTAAGTTAGCTGCACCTGCATATCGTTATACTTTTGATTGTCCTCTGTCATGAAATGTCTCTTATTTGGACCGGAGGCTGAAAATGGTTTCAATATGGACTATCGATTCGTAATGCCATGCTGCCCTTACGTATGCAAGAATAGAGAAAGTGAAACTCCGGCTGCACCATAGGCCGAGTATGCTTAACCCTTTGAGTGCTGGAACCGGATTTTGAAGGCCTTTGCAAACAGTTTGGATCCAGATGAGACGCCACAGAGACCATTCATTAGCGTTGCCTTATTACTGGCGTATGTGCATATATGTTACATCTTATGTGTATGTAACTTATAAGAGAAAATTCTTATTAACAATACACTTTCCGTTATTTAAGATTTATCAAACAATCGCTAACTCAGCACAATACATTGACGCAATATTGATGAAAAGAAACACGTACTTCTTTCAGGATAGTCGATTTCCGTGACCTTGACAACTCCTTTGTTCTGGTAGTGATTGAGGACGGCAACGGTGATGTTGTCAAGGTTATTGGTAAAGATGAAAATCGTGGCCAAGTCGTCGCTAAGGTAACGTATGGCTTCTATCCACTCGATGAGTCTGGATGTGTCTAAAGGTAGAACCTTCAGCTTCAGAAGAACAGCTATGCCATCGATCTTTAAAAGACATGAAAAACGTATGATTTGAGCTTCGCTCGGAGACAACGGAATTTAATGCATTTGTGTACAGTGTCGTCTCAAATTAGTCTGTGCAATGCACACAATCTTACCAGGGACGACACTTTCCCCTAGAACTGGATTTTCGCAAAGAAATTACTCCCTTGAAACGAAATATAGCATAATAGCGGAAAG
>VMBQ01001230.1:0-39387 GCA_007657795.1 Dreissena rostriformis
TCGTTGTCATATCATACCATATTTTATTGAACTCGTCCAGGAAATTTCGTTAGTAAGCTCGCCAAAGGCTGGCTTACTAACAAAATTCCTGAACTCGTTTAATAAAATATGGTATGCTATGACAACTCATGTCAGATCCTGTATATACTGCCCTAACACCTGTCAGCCATGTTTTATAACAAACGACAATACTTTTTAAACAGTCCAGTTTCTTTGTATACTACTAACTTTAAAACCAATCTCCTATTGATTTAATAGAATAAAATACTTACTGCACTATTACACTTAATTATTTGTGAAGTTTTCAATTATCGCTTCACGTTTTGGCATTTATGTTTAAATTGTTGGTCTGCATAGGTATTTTTGACTCATATTGTTTCAGACGCATCCGGTTTGTGATTACTTGTGAGGCAAGTGTGAGATGTTTACAAAGTAAAAATAATATTTCAAAGACATTTTATCAATACCTTTTAAACTTGTGAAAAAGCCTAGAAGAATACCTGTATCTGTTTTCCTTTTCATCTTCTAATGCTTGGCTTGACAGTGACATAGAGGGTTCAGCTAAATACATTGGCTGGTTTCCTTCATCTGCAGACTCTGTATTTTCATCCTCCTGAGAGTCCTCATAGACAATCACCTATGAACACACAGAGGCACAACTAAAATAAGGAAACTTTGACAGCATACAAACCATATGAAATACTGGTTGCTAAGATCTTTGCAAAATAATTTACAAGTGTGCAACACACACTAGTATTCAGCCAACAATGAAAACTTTGGAAAACATTAAGTAGTAAATGACCGTGAATGTAACTTAAAATGCTTTTTAGAGCAAAATTGAACATGCCCCAGCCAGGGCCCTTGGCATAAAAGCTATTCAATTTCAAAATATAGGTAACAGTTTATTTGTTTCGGTAAAAAAATGGATGGCAACAAAATGGTATTCAAATATTTGAATATAATAATAATAATATTAATGTATATTAATGTATAATATGGTATATACATTAATATACTTCATATTCTTTTGAATTAATCAAAGATATTCATGTGCATAGGCCCTACAAGTCACAAAGTTAACATACAAACATACCTACTTCATCACAGAATTTCATCCATTTGGCTCTTAAGTTTTTCTGTAGCTTTTGCCACGCAGGTAATGATAATAGGGATGCAAGAAAAGTTGTTTATTTGTTGACAGTTTCGAAAATTATTATTGATAGTTGGCAAAATTTATGTTTAATTAAACTTAATTGTGCAATATGCGTTTGATAATAGACCGTGGTCAACACTTTTATCTATGTGATTATCTGTTGAAGAAAACTGTCAACATTATTAAGTAAACACAAAAGTATGGTGAAAGGTCTAGTTTTACACCTATCCTGTGTACTTGAGATCCATAGGTGGCATGGAGATTTGGTACTTGGAGACTAATAGTTGCAATTTATGTACTTCATACATTAATAAAAATTAAACAAAAAACACACATAGAAACGGGTATTCAAACAGTAATTTTTTTTGAATACTTTATCTTATTATTATTCAAACATTTGAACATTAAAATATTCATTGCCATCCCTAGTAAAACAATTAACCCAGTTTTGAGGATTTATCATTGGTATTTTAAGCAAACCTTTATAAAGTCATCTCCCTCTTGAAATTCCATCAATTTTCCATTCTTGCACAGTTTTCTAACAATATCTTCAGCTGCCTTTTTATCTATTTCATCAAGATCTTCTTCGAAATTCTGGCAAGAGTTGTTTCCACAACTTCTTCTTATCACAGACTCTTTTTCTCTATTGTCATCAGAATTGTTAATAGCATAAAAGTCACTGGATATGTTCTCATTTACAACTGCAATATAGTTATCTTCATTACTGCCCTGATTGACATTCTGCTGTTCTTTCACATAAGATTCTGTTTCCTTTACATAGCTTGAGGAATATTTTTTGTCTTGTGAACCACTTGTCTTAGCTTTTTTAACTTCGGTACTGTGAACACTTTCTTCCATGTTCTCAGACATTTTGCGCTTTGGTGAAGAACAAACTTCACTTTTGAGACCATACAAGGTGTCAGTTGTTAACGAAATGTCTTGCTCTGTCATCTCTTATTATAGTTACTCTTGTTCCACCTATTTAATTTCAAGATACCATTTAATAAATAGAGTCACGTATACTTTATAATTGTACAATAATTTGTAAATAATTTTAAACATTCAAAACATTGTGTACTTAAGTTCTGTACTTAACTGACTATAACACACACAGACAGAAAGAGCCATAACAAGACCTTAATATAAAGTAACTTGTGCGTCTGATACAATGTACAATACAAAAACATATGAAAAAGGGTCAATTACTTTAGGTCAAACAATTTGTTGTTGTTTTTTTAATTTTATTGTACAAGCTTGGTGTTGTGTTTATTATCACATTGGTAAATAAGTTGGTTTCATGCATATACCGTATTTATCCTTATAAACGCTCCCACCCTAATAAACGCGCCCCTATCGTATAATAAAATGAAGGAGTGACCAAAATAATAGCGCCCCCATTTCTCGGCTGCTAAGAGGTAAGACGAATGAGGCAGTCTTGGAGATTAAGATGTCCCATGCAACGTTCCATTAATCTTTGGAAGGTTGCTGGTGCATTTGATAAACCAAAAGGTATTCGATTACACTCATAAAACCCAAGGCCCCCAACCTGAAACGCAGTCTTCTCCTTATCTTCCTCCTCAACTTCAACCTGCCAGTAATGCTTTCAAGTCTTGTTTAGAGAAATATTTGGACCCTGTAAGTAAGTGTAAGGCATCTTCGGTCATATCAAAAACGGCCCTTTCATCCCGCATGATAATAGGGTGTAGTATTCTGGTAATACTAATTGTGATATGTTTACAATTGCTCAATGAACTTGGAACTTTTCGCAAATACTGGTAAACAAATTTAAGGTGTTGGCTCATATTATACCTAAAGGGGGTGAAATAAACGCGCCCCCTTTGTGATTTGCATCATGCCCAGGCGCGTTTGTTAGGATAAATACGGTATGTATGATAACACGTTCCAGATGATGTATGCCAGGCGATGATACGCGTGTCACAGTACATGTAATTGAATTAAAATTGAGATAAAATAAGCATTTTATTTTATTTTTTTTAAACTGGGATTTATGGAGCATTTTTTGGAAAAAAGGAATACTTTTTGGGATTATGAATATATAGTCATTTTTCGGCTATAAAATTGGGCCAAAAAAAAATGACATGGAGGTGCGCATGTTCACATGGTTAACAGGGATACTTTTACACCTGCATTTTAGGCTATTTCACACACTAAAATCATTTAAAAAATATTAACCCAAAAATAAACAAAGGGCATTAGGTCGACAAAGGGCATAGAATTATTGTTATACAATTTCTAAGTTGAAAAAGGTGTATAATTTTTAACGTAGGACACTAAAAAGGACACATGTACAACTATATATCGTGAGGAATAATGCCTGCAAGTTTGAATGTTGTGGATTGAACAGTGTAGAAGAATGCCTCCGGACACATTTTGGTTTACAAACAGACCATGCAATCAATCAAATACATGGAGCTTCATGCATACACCTAGCTCTTATGTGCTTCAACTACCTGGCTGACATTTGGTCTGCAATAACAGTTGAATATTGATTTCCATAATAAGGTTCTAGCAGACCAACATTTTATATTTTTTAAGGGACGCTGTACACTGACATGAGGTGTAAAGCTTTGCTTTAACAACGTCGCCATGGCTTAGTGGATACGGTGTCCCCCTAGTGCCCGGGATGTCACTGGTTTGATCCCCACAATGGGAGCGTACTTTAGAAGTTTAGATCTCCCTAAAAGACACCAAGTACTGGTTTTACCCAGGAAACAGACTCTAGAGTGTTTCAATAAGCCTTAGGCTTTCGATGCAATCAAGCTACAGAAAAATAGGTTTACACTTACGCAATGACAATATTCTTTTTACAAATATTGAGTTTAAACATGCACATTGTACATTCCATTAGGTAATTGAAACTGCTTCCACTAACAATTTATCACCAAAAAACGTGCATGTCAAATACAATTAAGACAACAACATTTACTAAAGTAATTTGAAATTTATTTGTTGATCAAAAGAAAGCACACTCATTAGTTTGAACAAGTCAACTGTGTGCAAAAATGTTTAATGCCACATTTTTATTTGCGAAAACCCATAGGGTCACCGATAATGTATCTACCTCCATAATCCATGCAAGATAGAGCAAATAAATTTGCAATGCAAGTACTTAAAAAAAACATGTGTATGTTGATTAATTACAGGAACAAGATGAGTGTTACCAGTTTTGTTTACCTGCATTTAAAAACGTGCTGTGCGCGTTCTATATGCCACTCGAAGTTACGTCGTCTGCAATTACGTCACGATGAAGCACTTGTTTCATCTAGATTAGAAAGCGCATGGAACAACGCCTCTTATAACGTCGATTCTTGATATTTCCAAAACATAGTTAGCATTAAATTATTATTTACGTAAAAGGCATTTTAAACACGTGTGATTTCACTTAAATATCCGAAGAAAATGAGTGCAAATACGATGTTTGGAATACTTGTCTCTGGTCGATTGGTAAAGTTGTCACACAATTTCGCGATGAAAATTAATTCACAACACAGAGGTTGCAAACAACTATGCATTGATATACATATATATGTAGAGGCTATTTGCTGGTTTAGTTGGATTATCGACTTTTATTAACCAGTGGTCAGAGAAATTTATTTATTTCTATTTTAACAAGTGATCAAAGCCGTTGATTTATCATGAAACCAACCAATTTTCTTTTATTTAATGGCTTCACACTGATTGTTTACATTTTAAAAGGAATACAAGTTCAAAATAGTTAATTTCGGACCAATAGTAATGTTATGACATCAAAATAGTGAAGTCATTTCATAGTGAAACAGTGAAAAACATCTTTAATTTTCTTTTTCTTTTTTTAATGCTTGAAACACTGAATTGCCGTATTTAAATCTTCAATATTTCCCTCTTAACCACTGAAAAGCATAAATAAATGAAATTCAGATATGCATTGAACGTAGTTGCAATAATCCAACTCCCAGTTACCGTATATTGATCCTCCAGGTCGCTGGGAGTTGCAACCGCTCACGCGCTTTACCATAGAAATTTTTGTGCCGAGAATCCGGGCGGCACTTAATCGGTAAAATTAGCAACATAAACTATTTTCTTGCATAAATTACCACACACATATCATTAATATATCACTAATACACAATTTAAAACAACTTACGTGATATGGTGTTCTCGCATAATAATGATATTAATCCAAAGTTGCAAACACGTCAAAGGTTCATTTAAATGTGTAAGTTTTTGCAATGGACAAATCCGAATATTCCAAATCAGAAAATACGCTATCAACTAGCTCAGGAATCATCCGCGAGATAGATCTCGTGTTTCATTGACAAATTTCGTATGGAGTTTCTAACTACTAATTATACAAACCCCGACACTGCCTGGACGGACTTCAAAGTTAAACTTCATCTATGTGAAACCCATATCCCGACAAAAACGACAAAGACTAGACAAGACTTGCCATGGATCACCCCATCAATTATTAGACTCATTAGACATAGAGACAGATTATATCAACAAATCAAAAATTAAAAGTCTGCAGACCAAAAGTTAACATCCCAGTTCAAAACCATGAAGGCCTCCATCCAAAGCCAAATAAGGAAGTCCTATTGGCATTACCTAGAAACGGTTATCTTTGAGGGTGACTCACAACCAGGTAGAAGCAAAAAAATGTATAGCTTTGTCAAACACAACAAGTCCGAAAACTTCGGAGTGTCACCACTCAAGTCAGAAGGTATCACCCACACAAAACCTACTGACAAGGCCAACATCCTAAATAGACAGTTTGAATCTGTTTTCTCTCAGCCCCAGCCCCTCAGCCTGAAGCAGGCCTGCAGCACCCTTATAAACAAGGTGAAGTCTCAAATGCCCTCAATAACTATTACAGAAGAAGGTGTGGATAAACTCTTGAGTGGTCTCTGCCCCAGTAAAGCATCTGGCCCAGACCAGATTTCACCACGGATCCTTAAAGAACTTCACAAAGAGATTTCACCCATCATTTGTAAGATATTCCAATTATCCCTTAGCTCAGGTATTGTTCCATCAGACTGGAAGAAAGCAACCATAGCCCCTGTGTTTAAGAACGGATCAAGGTCAAAACCAAGCAATTACAGACCCATATCACTTACATGTATTGTCTCTAAACTGATGGAACACATAATTGTCTCAAACTTAATGTCCCACTTTGATAAGCACCAGCTCCTTTCCCCTTTTCAACATGGATTTAGGTCAAAACATAGCTGCGAGACACAGCTGATTAGTTTTTCCCAAGAACTATTTGACTCTCTAGAAAATGGTCAACAAACTGACGTAATCGTAATGGATTTCTCCAAAGCGTTCGATAAGGTCGATCACCACAAGCTCATCCACAAGTTATCCAAGCTTGGGGTGAACTTAGAGGTCACATCCTGGATTAGATCCTTCCTCAGTAACCGTACACAGAGAGTTGCGGTTGAGGGTCATATCTCGGATGAACTCCCAGTTATGTCTGGTGTCCCACAAGGGTCAGTCATAGGTCCCTGCCTCTTCCTGACATATATAAATGACCTCCCTGACAGCACAAAAAGTAATGCTAGGTTATTTGCTGACGACACTGTAGTCTACCTGACAATCAAGTCCCAGTCCGATTCAGTACAACTCCAAAATGACCTCTACCAACTAGAACAATGGGAAAAAGATTGGGCAATGGAATTTAACCCTGATAAGTGCGAGGTGTTACGTGTAACTAGAAAAAGAAACCCCATCATATTCCCCTACACCCTCCATAATATCGAACTAAAGTCAACTGTCAATGCCAAGTACCTTGGGGTAACCCTAACTAAGGACCTAAACTGGTCAAAGCACATTAATAATATATCCCTTAAGGCCAAAAACTCCCTCCATTTCATTAAGAGAAACGTTAGAACCCAAAATATCAAGGTTAAGGAAGCTGCCTATACCACGTACGTACGCCCACAACTTGAATATTGTTCAGTTGTGTGGCATCCCTGGCAAAACTACTTGGCAAATAAACTAGAAGGGGTCCAACGCGCAGCAGCCCGGTATGTCATGAATGACTATTCATACACCAGTAGTGTCACCCTTATGTTACAGACCCTTCATTGGAACACCCTTGCCCAACGCCGCATGACCAACTCCCTCACCATGTTATATAAAATCCAACACCAGCTAGTCAACGTGGATCACTGTCACCTTACCCCTACAAGAAACTTAAACTTTTTAATCCCCCAATCACGCACCCAGTATCACATGACCTCCTTCTTTCCCCGAACTATAAGGTATTGGAACGGTCTTCCATACCCGGTCAAATCAAGCCCCGATCTTGATTCCTTCAAAATGAGACTCGAGGAGGTTAAATTCTAAGTTGTAGCCCCTGTTTTTATTTTTAACCTAACTGCACTTCTGGAATATTCTTACTTTACTGTTATATCTCAAATACTTTCTCTTTTAGATGCACTTTTTAACTGACTAACACTGGTTTCCCTGACAACGCGCCTCCCATTTATAATCATGATTGATTGTTCGGGAGTATACCGTAGATGTAGATGTAATCAACCAATCGTAATACACCGACTATATCCTTAACCTACGTACGATTGATTGAATCGTTAATTCAAAACTTCGGCTTTCGGTTTGATTACTTTTTTAATCAACTTTATGTTTTGAGCATTTATCAACAAACAACACGCAAATTGATGTTGATTGTAACAGGACACAGGTGTTGTGTTTGTAACAATGTTTTAGGTTGATTGAACTCGATTTGATAGACATACGTGAGACATAATATTTTTACATTGAATTTGATTTTGGCAAGAAGAACTCTGAGCTGTACGAATGTACTCATAACAGCTAAGAGCATTCAAGAAGATCTAGAATTGAACGTTTTCAGTTGGTCTTCTACTAGATTAACGATTTAAATTTATTGAAAGCAAATTAAAATGATTTTAAATATGATAATTGCCATTAAATCTTCACTCAAAATAAATAGCAGTAATCAGTATATTCTGAGCTATTTTTTGTAAAGGATAGAATCCCCACTATGTCTAAAAAAGTGTTGCCAATTTACATAGCACACGAATTTCAAGTAAATTTTTGTGGTCAAATATCAAAATATAAATAGCAACATGCTAATGATGATGTAAATAGTCAATAGTGTTAAAAATATTGGGAGCAATTATCAGCTTTATGCAAGTTTCATAGCGTACACATTTGTATGAACAGTGCATTTGGTTTTAAATAATATTATAATGTTCAACCTCAGTTTAATGTTGGTAAATGGCCTGCAGTAAGTAAAAAAAAATGTTTATGTGTCCTATATAAGTACAATGTATTGTGAAGTGAATAAGAAGTGGTTATTCTGAATAACAGCTTGTAAAACTTCTGACATCAGCGCCCCAGGCCTTTTCCTGGCGTACATGTATCTACGGGTCCGTTAAACGAAACCGAAATATAAACAAAAATTCCCAATAAAAAAAAAAATATCCCAATATCCCCAAATATTTTTTATGATTATAATACCTCAATTTTATTTTATTTTGGCCATCAGGGGAAGCTACCCACATCCCTCAAGAGGGGGAATGTTTGCACTGTTTTAATTCCCTTGTATGGGGATTTTGTTTACTTACTATCTCATTACTACATTAGTACATGTTTTCACTGTACTAATTGCTTTTTTCACAATAGGGTATTTTTGACTAAATGTTCTTGAAATGAAATTGAGATATAATAATCATTAAACAATTCTTTCTAAAAAAAAAAAATCCTGGGGAAAATAGTGGAAAAAAGTATACTTTTTGATCGGAGAAGGGACCGATATTCGACGCAAAAAAAAGCAGATCGAGGGCCCTGGACATATATATTAATGTTGAAAGGATCCTGCAGAAAAATAGCACTTATATAAGAATGGTGTATACTAACCCAGGGCTCTCGATGCCTATCGCAATTCTCGCCAAATGACATAATTGTTTGATACAACAAGCTGTTTGTTACTGAAACTGAAAATAAAGTTTGAAAACAAAGTCAACAAGTATGGCTTCAAGTCTTATGTCACCATCTATCTTGGTTTGACACATTTTTAATGTCATACTATTTAACTGGCAGCAAAATGGCTTCTAGCTATTAAAAATGGCTTCAATTTTTTAAAATGTGTGAAAATGTTGGCCAAAACGCAATTATCGATTTTAATTTACAAGTTATCAGAGAAATTAATTTATTTTCTACTAGTATTATAACAAGTGATTGAAACCATTATTTTAGAAATCAAAGTTCATGGCACATGTTTTCTTAGTACAAATTACATATTTTGTTTCCCAACTCTAGGTCCAAACAGAATGTCAGCCAGTGAGCGAAAACCAGGTTTTATTTAATATCCCGGAGGCAGACAATATCAACCACTTAGTTGTCTTCATGACAGGACAAGTCCCTTTTCCAGAGGGATATGGAGGTGCAGGTGAATGTACACACAAATGAGCCTTGCTTTGTTAAAAAGAGGTTTAATGCATGTGCGTAAAGTGTAGTCCCAGTTTAGCATGTGTAGTCCGCACAGGCTTATCGGGGACAACACTTTCTGTCTAAACTGGATTTTCGCTTTGAAGAGACTTTCTTGAAATGAAAAATATCTTAAAAGCGGAAAGTATCGTCCCTGATTAGCCTGTGCGCACTGCACAGGCTAATCTGGGACGACACTTTACGCACATGCATTAAACCTCCTTTTCACAGAGTGAGGCTCAATTATAATGTTGTGAAGTTTTACAACTTAAAACCCTAGTTTAACACTGAATCTCTGAATGCAACACAAGTTTTGAAAGACTCTAGGATAGGTGCTCCCCCGGAGAAGTGCCACCTCAAAGATTTTTCACTGGGCGGAGAACTGCCCCCTCACTGTTTTGTATTGGGCGGAGAACTGCCCTCTTGCAGNTGAAACTCCGTTTGTCATGTATCGGATTTTAAACCTGTTTTCCCTTAACGCTAAAGCATTAGTAATTTCTGGTTACAGAACTGTCTGGAAAAGACGATAGTCCCAAGGGGGGGGGCACTTATCGGCCCTAGAATTATTGTGAGGTGGCAGATATCCGCCTACTTAATTCAGACAAGGGGGCACTGATCCGCCCCTTAAAATTAGGTGGCACTTCGCCGGGGGGCACTTCTCCGGGGGGCGTCTCTTCGGATACCGTTTTGAAATATCAAGTTACTGTGTTGTTGTTTTTCAGTAGCAATTTATGATAAGCAAAGAGAAAGAAAATTATTGATGTTTAAAAAAAGGTTCGTGGGCTTTGAAATGCAATGCTAGTATAATCCAAGTTTGGCTTTAATGGCCATGGCATATCATTATATGTCATCACAAAACATAATTCCTGTTACTGTTCTCAGATACTTACTTATTGGTCTATAAATTGCGTTATACAAGTTGCAGTATAAATAAATTGAAATACTGTTGAGTTTTAAGATGCATTTTTATTTCAGTATATTTTTCATGGCCAAGCCCCTCCGGCCAGTCATGGATACTCTTAGGACATATTACCAACAGCAAGCCAAGTGCAATTTTCAAGATAACTAATCTGAAGCCATCAGGTAAGACATTTGGTATCGCCCTATTTAACTACTGTTTACTTTAAATATTTGGAGGGACAAGCCTCCAATTTTGGGTGGATTGGTATTCAACAGTAGCGTATGTTTTAGCTCACCTAAACACATAGTGCTCATGGGTAGCTTTTAGGATACCTTGATGTCCGTTGTCTGTTTGTGCCTGCGTGCATGAGGTTCGTGCTTTAATGCATCTTCTAACAACTTCTCCATCTTAACCCTTTGATCAATTTGAACCAAACTTCTAAGAAATGATCGTAAGGTTGCTCCTATGTCAAAGTTGTTCAAGTGGTTATTGTCCATTGCATGTAACTGGAGCTTAACATAGATTTAAAAAATGAAAACTTCAAAAATCTTCTCTAAAGCCATTAAGGATCAGGGTTTTAATTTATGGTGTGTAACATCGTCTAGTGTTTCTTTAATAAGTCTATTCAAATCATGCCTCTGTGGTCAAAACTGGCCTTGCCCCAGGGGTCACATAATTAATGTAGAAAGGGGTCACATAATTAATGTAGACTTTTACTGTAAATATTAAAAAAAATCTTCTTCCATAAAACCACACAGGTCAGAATTGGATACTTGGAGTGAAAAATTGTATGGTGGTCCTCAACAATTTGTTCTAATTATGCCCCTTGGGTCAAAATTAGCCCGCCCTGGGGATTTGTTATTTGGCATGTAACTTCAGAACAAGGTTCAAAACTTGCGACCCCAAGGGGACAAATGATTTATAACTTGTATACTAAATATTGATGAACATCAACAAAATCTTTCCTGAAACTGCAAAGCTCAGGGTTTTGATATTTTTATGTCCCCCAGTATATACTGGGGGACATATTGTTTTTGCCCTGTCTGTTGGTNTTATTCTCTGTAACCCCATTAAGTGGCCGCAAAATATTAATGTTAAATTGTTAACATGCACACTAAATTACTACTATTGGCATGTCTTTGCACATGTATGCACTCTAGTTGAATGAAAAAAAATTTTTGAGCCATTAGATATGTGTTAAATACAAAATAATCAGGTTTGGGATGATGTGCTTGTACAAGTTTAAAAAAGCAACAACATATATTACATATTATTTGTGCATTTAGTTGTCAGAAATATCTTGGCTAAATGTAGACACTTGACTATATTCTAAATACTAAGGCAATATCTATTATATATAATGCTTATATAATATCTAATACATTGTTAACAATATATAATTTATAATTATATTTAAGATTTATAATTTATATATTCTATAATTTCAAAAATATAATGAATTACAAATTCAGCAGTGATTGAGACATGTATGATCATGAATACAAAAAATGAAAAGAAAAAACAACATGTGAAAATATACTGGGCAATATTTTATTTTATGAACAAGGATTCCAAAGATAGACACAGATGATGTATCGTGCACTATTAAAAAAAAAAAAAAGTTTTAGTTTTATGTTAACATTCTATCACTGGGTTATTATAGTCTAAACAAAAATTACAAACGTCCCTGTATTTTATTTCATGACACAGGCAATTTCTTGTTGATTTCTATAAACAGTTTTGTGATATGGGGCTATTTCTAATTGATTGTAATTTTTAACTTTTCAATTAATTGCATACCTAAAATGTTATAGACTCCAACAACAGCAGCCACCCATTTGGTGATATGGATGCAGAGTCCCACCTCGCTCAGATCGGTATTTCCCTTGAGTTGGAGAGCCAATTACAGCAGCAGACCCCGGCCACCTTTGCCAACACATCCAGGGTAGAACCCTTCATTGAGTTCTCACAGAAAATGTGTGAAAACTTGTACAATTTCACCTCATCCTTCTCTTTGACTCAGTCGCAGATGACTGTGAATCCTACCGAGGTATTTGTGCCATTGAGTAAGGTGTCGCAGTGGTTTGAGAATTTCAAGCGCAGATTGGAGCAAAACCGGTACTTCTGGAGGTCATGATTTACAAATGACCTGCGTCATGTGAAAATTGGCCAAAGGATATATCAGAACAGTGTAGCTTCAGATGTGCCTCTCATCCGTTAACTCTAATAAGGAGTCATGTTCACTTATCAGGCAAAAAAAGCTTGCATGACTTTATAGCAGACTGGGTCGCTCCCACAGCTAGGCTTGACCGATATGGCATTAAAGCTTTTTCCATGACGCAGCTCAGATAAACCGTATTTTTTAGTTTCCAGTTTGGTAATTGCTAGGATGCAATTGAAATTGGTTTGGTGCCTCTTGGCATATCTTGTGTTATGCTTTAATGGTACTTCTTTACTGTATTTTGTACACAGTGTTTGATATTCTTAAATATTTAGAATTTCAAAAGATTCTTATTTGAACAAATCATCATCATGAAGGCTTATTTAATAATAATGAACTGTTAAATGTGTCATAGGCTAACAATTGTTGTTGGTATTTTTGAAAAAGTTACTTTGGGACAAAACAACTGTCTAGCCATATTCAACATAATGATTATTATGAAACATGTGTACTTTTGTTATATTTATGTGCAAAAAAGATTTTCCTGTTGTTGTTGTTTGATTGTTTTATTTTGAGTGATTTGTTTAGTTTGTAAAACATTTCTGTCTTTCTTTGTTAATCAAATGGCATGGGAATTGCAAATTATCATTTTTATAGGCATTTTACATACAAAATGCATTATATTAACAATGACTTTTGGTTTAAAAGTCATTTCACTGTATTTGTCTTCATTTGATACACCCCTATGAATCAAACTTCGAACGTTTGGCAGAGACTTTGCCTACATTTCAAAGTAATGCACATGAATGGTGCTTTGGTAACAATCAAGTATGTAAAAGTAACTATGTTTGATTTTACTTGAATCTACTTATACAGTCTGTAAGTTTGTCTCTTCCACCTTTCACATGTTATCCTTGTACAAAGCGCCATTCAGGTTGTTTTAGCACCTTTGCAAACTGGTGGGAGTTGTTGTTGAACTGAGCTGAGCAACACAAGGCCATCATCACCCTTTTTTCAGTTCCAATTTGTTGGAGAAATAAAAAACGTTTTTGTTTTAAAATATTGTACATGTAAATGAATGACTTGTGTTTCCATCATTTGTTATTGTATAAGCTTGTATGTAATTTGTAAAGGAACCAGTGTAGCATTTAAATTGTTCCCAGACTTCATAATAACTTGATGTATAATTACATACTTAGCACTAAGTGTTGTGTTTGGACAGGGACGCCCCATGTGCTAGATTGAGTTGAAATTATTGTACACTGTGTTGTTCACATGCAGCAATAAATACGAAAGCATTTTCTCATTAAATAAAAAAGTATTGAACATGTTTTACTTTTATTGTACAAAAATATGGGCAATTGTTGCTAACATGTGGGGTTGACATTTGACATCACATAGAATGTCCTTTGAAAACGGAGCACTGCGTTCAAAGCATAATTATAATTCCACACACCCCTCCCCCTCACCCCGATGCAGAGGAGGTATTTATTTGCAACTGTCGTCGGTCTGTTGATTTGTATGGAAGTTGATAAGGACATTTATCTTTTAGAACATCTCCTGCTTAGATTGTATGCCCGTTTTGGTTTACCTGATTACATGTATCAGTAGCGGTCCTGTACTCAACGTTGTGAAGTTAACAATTTGCATATAAGCATGGAACACATATTAAACTATTAAAACGGGGATTGGCGGGAGAGGGGGCAGCTATGATATCACTAATTCGATTTAAGTGCAATATGGCAGGTTAGTTTATTTTGCATCATAGAAATGTGTTGCTGCGTTGTGATATGAAAACTGGTTATACATTTTTCTGAAAATTTCAATCTTTTTAATGACTTCATTCTCAAAAATAAAATCAGTTTTTTTGTAAATATGTAGCTGGAACTTCAACCCACCAGGTTCTCCTGGTTCTTTTCGCTAGATAACGTCATCCGGATCGAACCGATGAAGTGTTTCCTTACCTTTAAATTCACTCTTTTGCAAGATTTCTGCATACAAGGTTGATAAACATTGTTTCTGTATCGTTCTCCAAAGACAAGTTCCTTTCTCATAAGTCACGTCTGTCAGTGTCATTCAACTTGATTATATATGTATTGAATATCGTTTCATGAGATTTAGTCTGCATACATGTACTGGTAAAATCCACGCTCATCCACAAGGCCAACGAAACATTGAATTATACAATACAGACTTCCAATGAGCTTCTTCACATACTAGTATTTTGTAGTTTTAAATGGACTGATTAAGTATCCAATCAACAAAAAACGTACGCAAATATAACCGCTATGAGCTTGTGCCGGGAAGCAGAACCTGTACCTGGAAAACGAAGAAATTACAACAATACATTGAGAGCTCCAACACGCCAATTGTGATTTATAAGTATACCTTTGCTTTGAGTTTGAATTGTATTCAGAATCTGCCATCAGTCGTTCTTGTTTTCTTCCAGCGGGGCATACATCTCAAGACTCTTTCTTTACGACTAGAAACATTCAGAAAAGATTACTTCTGCATAATGTTGATATACCGTAAGCATTTGTATATAACTCAACTGCGCAGCAAAGTTCTTGTCATCTGCATCAGACGCACGTGTTGTGGTGTCATGGGTAGAATGGGTTAGCAGCATCGCGTCTGTGGTAAATGACATGAAAACGGTCAGCCAAAACGGCAGCATTATGCACAGATACAACTTATTTTAATCAAATATAATTATCTGCAACCTGTGACTACATGTATTCTCATGATTTTAGAACGATGTATAAAGCTCGATTCCTTCGAAAGTCATAAGCTTATTGAGCCACTAAAGTCCGTTTCTTGGGTAGACCCATTACTCGAGACCACTCCTATTGTGGGGATCGAACCCGAGACCTTCTGATGGCTTACCAGAGACTATAATTATTCATTACGCTGATGCGACAATATTGTTATGACGGGTCACACGATACTTATTCAAACATGAATTTTCATCAAGTGAGGACATAACTTATTGGCATTGTTTTATACTTATTTTATTATGTATTTTGTGCAAGTTGTGTCAAGCAGTAAACAGCTCTCTATGTTGGGGCTATTTAGTGGATGACATAATTTGTACAACACTACCATCTCTTATAGCTCAGAATGCTGAGCGGCAACACATGTGTTTTATGATTATATAGTAATACTCTGTGATGTGTAATATTGTGTTGATGAGATGTAAATAAACTATTAAATCTAACTTAATGTCCATATGTATTTCATATCATACATGATATTTTACATTATGGGAGAAATAAACCACTTCTTTCAAACTTACTAAATTTCTGGAATTGAAGCCTTTGTAACAGCAACACTAATATAACTGTTGTTAAACATATTTAATCTATAACCGAAAGTACTACATAAACATTTCGCATTAATAATGACATAACGGTTATATTCTTCTGTAATAGCTGTACTGTATTTAAACAGAATACAATTTTTTCTTCCAAAAATATTGCTTTCAAGGTTTTGCTGGAACATCGCTAGTATCTGCCATGATTTCATCAGAGGATTTATTTTCGAAATCTCTAACACAAGTAAAATTTTGAGATCTTCGGCAACGCGCGAAATCTAACGCTCATGACGCTGCTCGATCGGTCTCTAGCAATTTTAAGTCGCTGACCTTAGATTGTAAGAACATATTTTCTTGTATATGATGTTCAGACACGTTGCGTGCTAAAACAGGAAAACCTCGACACAATAATCTCATACATGTACATTTGGTATTTGTTTTGTTAACGAACTTTTTGGTAAACGCTCTGATAGTAACTAATTAATTGCGTGTGTACACAATTCTTATATTCTGATTTAGAAACAAATGAACTAAGCTCACTGCTAACCAGTTTGTTTGCGTTAGACATTGCTCATTACTGCTTAGCTTGCAAATGGAACTTCAACTGTTTTTGGCATTAACCTTGTAACAATATATCGCAATCACGCAGATAGTTAACGCTAATTAGAAAACAATATGTTGTATATAATAAATCTGAACAAACGCTACAACAACTTTATCAAGCAACGTCAAAGTTGTATCAAAGTTGGAAGTAGCTATATGTTATAAGCATTTCATTAATTATTTATTGGCACTATGGCTGTTTTTTTTCTTTAAAAAAAACTACTTATTAAACTAGTATGTGATGTTTGTAAGAATTACATTTACCGAAAATGTACTCCACATTGCCAAAAATAAAAACAGTGTTAAATTAACCCATTTATGTCTATTGGACTCTCCCATCCTTCTAAATTGGATCAATTTATTTCCAAAATTAGGGATGTCTTGTATATGTTTTGCTATATTTAGAATATTTCTTACAGAAATTTCTTTAAGCGAACAGCGCG
Source organism: Dreissena rostriformis (assembly GCA_007657795.1). Taxonomy (NCBI): domain Eukaryota; kingdom Metazoa; phylum Mollusca; class Bivalvia; order Myida; family Dreissenidae; genus Dreissena; species Dreissena rostriformis. The sequence goes on from VMBQ01001230.1 coordinate 17,044, forward strand.
GCGTCTCATCTGGGTCTACGCTGTTTGCAAAGGCCTTTTTTCTAGACGCTAGGCATCAAGCAATAAATACATTGTCATTAACCGTGTAACTAAAGATCAGACGTATGGCTCTCGTAGATTAGTACATACAAGTTTTTGGATTTTTTGATCTAAATGAATTGCTACTTGGAAAAATAGTACTTTAATGCATTCGATCAAGGCGATGATCAGGATAACCAAAAACGCTTAAAGACTGTTTCTCTCTTCGCACTTGACAAGGAAACCAAGAAGTACACAAACCATTACTGTCCGTCACACAATGGTAATTTGTTGTTATATCACTATTATGGATGTATATATATATATATATATATTCATAAAAAAAGAGATTTTCTTTAAACGAAAAATATCATAAAACGGAAAGTGTCGTCCCTGATTAGCCTGTGCAGGCTAAGCTGGGACGACACTTTACACCAAGCATGAAAACCCCTTTTTCACAGAGCTGCGCAAATGTAATGAACATACTTACGTCAATTGCAGCTTTCATTAGGCAATAAAACAAGAAACACGAACCAAACACATTTGCTAAGAAATTAGTTAGTTTTGTCAATGTATTCGGTCAAAGATAATATAACAACAGGAAAACATTTTCATGGTGAACTTTATCCGAACCGAATTGATATAAATACCTTCTCTTTATGCAGAAACATTAAATCCATTTACACGATTTACCCTTAAATATTATTTCCTAATTTTATGTACTTAATTCGCATCTGCTTCATTTTTGAAAGACACGCGCGGGTTCTGATTCTGCTGCAGATTCTTTTGCATATGAAATAATTCATTTTGTAATACATCGTTCAAGGGTATCGGTTGATACAAGGAAACCCAATTTGTGTTGTTCCTATTTCGATAGCTACCGCAATTGGTTTCTCAACGGCCATTTTGTTCTAACTTTAAAAACAATTCGTATTTAAGCATAACACAAGCTGTTATACTGTAGTGAAGACCAAACACGATAGTTACTTTCTGTCAAAGAAAAATTATAGTGGCCGAAATGATTTTAGATAAAATGCTTCACACAAAAGACAAGTATAGAACAACATACAAAAATAACGTTCACACAGACTGATATTTCTTGACACAAATAAAAACATTGCCATATCCAGCCTGGCCGATTTGGAGAACAAGCGAAGCTGGGTCTGTATGTCCAAATGGCTGTCCCCCTTTGGTATGTTATACAATGTACATTCTAAATTAGGGGATGTGAAAAAGAAATTTAATATTTTTATAAAACATCAGAGCTTCTTGTTGTTTTAAAGAAAAAAAGAAGAAACATTCAGTTTCAAATAAAAATACTGTTAAAATGTTACCATTTGGACATGGGGCGTTTATAAGCCGACATAGATAATTTAACCCCTGGAACTTTTGCTGTTTTAAACCACGGACTTAATAGGAGCTTTCAAATACGTCGGAATTAAACAAAGAGTGAGACATACATTGTTCGTTGAAATAAATACAGAAGAAAGAAACATCTTGGCTTATTGTTAAAACCAAGACGAAACGAAAGTATTCAAACGATTTCAATTAACATGACCTGAAAAACTATAACGTTTATCTAATTTTCGAAACTACTGTTTTAACCGCATAAAGATTAAACATTCGTTATTAACTCTTTTTGCAAAACAAAAAAGCCACCAACATATATTTAAACATTTAGTAACGAAATGACACTAATAAATATTACACCAAAATAATCTGTAGAAGTATTGAACGTTTGATTTTCAATTGAGGCACTGTGTAACGTAACGGGTCAGATATCTATGATAGGAATTTGAAATAAGTAGGATAGTATCGGATAACGAAAGTAACCATGTTTCAAATTCAACAGATGTATATCAGTGGAAAATGTAAGAATATGAAACTTCACTCAACTAAGCCGTTAAGGTTGCTATAAACATCGAAATTATGAAAAAATTATGAACCATTACAAAGTTGCCCATGATAAAAGAAGTCACACATGTTTAGGTCTCCACTTGGATTAAATAGCCGAAATAAATTCAAGGATGAAAAGTTAAAACCACCTGTTAAAGCCATTGGGAAATTGACATAGGTTGGATGGATAAGTTTCAATTTCATGACAATTTGTATGTAATCATATGATAATACTTATAACAGGATATTATACATCTGTTGTGGATAACAAAGTATTATTTACTAGCAGCAAAGGTTCGTGCTTTTTTATATATAAAGAGGGCCATATTTTATGTTCTTAATCAATTCAGCTCGTATTCAGCTAGGATATACATCGGACTCATTTAGTTGTAAATCGCGGGGCAGGCCCGTAAGGCTCAGGCCGCCCGCCTGTTAGATCTACCGCCTGCATGTATGTTTGATTATTGGACTTGAATATTTTACGAAATTGAAAACTAATTAATGTATCTTATTGATAGGAATACTTTGTGAGTACAGTTTAATACCGGAATAAAATCACAATGAAAACTTCGTCGGTGTTCTTGAAGTTGTGTATGCATTGTCATCCCTTCGGACTATGTAACAACTGGATGCTTATACGACACTTTCATCTATCGATTTGGACCAAAATGTATATGTACTCAGCACGGTGGATTTCCTTAAATAATACGTTGTATACTGCTTTTAAATTTAAATACAATTAAATTATTAGCCCAAAGCACATTAAAAACAACAGCATAATATCTAAAATTCACACGTTATTACGAAGTACATAATTTTCTACAAATAGCATGTTGAACGATTTTCTGTAATGATTTTCTTAACATACTTCTCGCGAAATCTGTTCATATCATTAACCGTGTTTCTACGCAGGTACAGTTTATATCGAATAACATTTATGAAATATTCACGTAGGGAACATGCTAATAAAAACGCACCGATTGTGAGACATAAATCAATTAACAAATCATCTCATCTCGAGCACATTAAGTGTACAAGGAATAGACTCATTTTCTACGAATAAATTTGTGTGATACTCAAACCTTTACACATATAAACTAAAAAAACAATGAAGTTAATATTTTGCGTGTACCTTCTCCGCAAATACTTTTACAAAATAAACTTAAAATAAACACAATTTCTTTAAAGTGTTATTGAAATTAAACAAGTATAAAATATTATTTGTAAAACAAGTTTGTTTAAAAATACACTACGAAGAATATACAACATCAAACAAGTTAAATTTGGCACTTTTTAAAATATCACTACATGCACGTCGTATATATGAACTGCCGATGGCCATGGAAGATATATTTGCAATTAAACTTATTCAATAACGTTGTGCGTATGGCAAGTAGTTTTTGAGACATTTGATTAACAATAATGTACTTTTTCGCAATGACACTGCTTTCCTCACCAGTTTCAATTACAGCATTTAAAGTTTTCGCACAATTTTAGGTACTAGTAAATCTCTAAGAGCTTTGACCTTTAACACACAATATATCCCCGTGATTTGTGTGTGGTAGTACGTTTGTAATACGAACAACTGCGCGTCGGAGAGGCTCTTCACATCATCGGCAGACAGCACGCATAACAAAGCGGTTTCTAATTAACCAAGCACTCTCTCCTTAAACAGGTTTGAGCTTTGATTATAATTGCTCAAGCATGTCGGTGTTATAAGCAGTAAGCAGTAAGTAGTGGAAAACCACTGAACATAAGGTGTATCCAGTTTAACGGAGACTTGGAGGCATTCCAGAATTACCACCTTGCTGTATTGACAATGTCGAGCAAATGTTCCGTACCTCCGGTATAATCTTGGAAGGAAATTTAAAATAGAAATGAAAGTATGTTTATTGTACCGGTCATTGTCAAACAAAAGCGCCGGACATTTGGAACATTCTTTTGAGGAAAATAAAAAAGTGACTTAATTATATTCATAGTAGCGACTGTTTGATAATTTTGAATTAATTTTAATTTCCCAATTTCATTTCTTTCTAATGCGTTTTTCATGGCCAATTATGAAAAGCAACACTTATCTATTACATGTAGGTTGGTTTGCACCAGTGTTTCAGCTTTTAAAGACAACAACGATAATGAGCTTAACCAAAACGGTGAACAAGTAATTACCAAACTATATAATTATGCCACTGACATTGTATTATCCGCAGTTTATGTTTTAACAGTATTATTAAATATTTCACTGCTAAATGTTATTGTTAATTATTTTCAATCATAGAAATATATTGATCGACCATACTTGGTACATTCAAATGCTCCACTCTTTTTTGCAGGAACAACCTGAGAATCAGGATAGAAAACAACACTATAACATACTGTTATAATGGCTATATTTCCTGTGATTACCAGACAGGTGAGTCTGGCATATTTACCCAGGCTTGGGGGATTCTGTTTAGTGGTTCTATCTAATAAACATTTGTTTCAAGCAATTACTCACTTATGGATGGACTGTAGTGTTCTTTTGTAGTAGTTAATGAAAACAATATATATTGTTTTAGTGATTTGGTGGTAAGGAAATTTTCTTTTTTTGGAAAGATTAGAGATTTAATGGATACCGGTAGGTTTACTAAAATAGCTGTTATCATTGTTGTAAATGCATAAACACATTGTTTGAGATCAAACGAAACAAGACATGGCCATACGAGTTTGTTAACGCTTTACAATTAAGCTGATAACTTAAATAATATATATTAATAATTTTAACTAATAACAATATATGGTGAGTCCTAATTTGTAGATTTTTATGTTGTTGTTTTTTTTTATCACATGAATAAGCCAAATGTAACATTATACCAAATGTAAATAGTTTAAGTATTTTGTATTTTAAAATGTACATGCTCTTTGTTTAAATGAAGCTTGAAATTCGTTTGTTTGCTTCTCACAGAAATAACCCGTATGTATATACGTTACGTGACGTATGGTTTACAAAACACATTGGTATTTGTTTTTTGATTTTAGGCATAAACAAATGACGACAGGACGAGTTATACTATCTACAATTTCAACGAACATGACATGTTATGTGCGTTAATCATATATTACCGATTTGATGAAAATACTTTAAAGAAATAAGGACCAATACAATTGATTGATAAAAGTGCAAACAGTGTACGTGTTATTAACAACCATGGCGGAAGGAAAGCTAGCATCGTGTTCACGATATCTATTGATCATCCTGAATCTAGTTTTCTGGGTAGGTATGCATGTATAATGAGATAAATACGAACATTATACGAATAGTACTTTCTTGTTGTTAATATGTATTTCACAGGTTTTTTGTTAAAATATATATTTGCCACATGCATGGTGTTCTAAGTGCTTCTTTGGTATTTCGATAATAATGTAAACCTGTTGCTAGTATCATGCAAGAAATACACCCAACACCAGTAATAACATACCAAATGAAAAGTATTATTTATTTTCTTATGTACGGTTTTTTGCTTAAATGGGCAGCGACGACATTTTCAGTTAAAAAAAACAAAAACATTATGTGATAACTAAAATGCGAACGATTCGTGTCTACCAAGGTGCGATTGACATTCGTGTTAATTAAGAAAACAACACATTCCATTTGGTACGGGGTTGCAAATACAAATGACCTCAATCCACAAGATTATGCGGTCATCTAAATAAAATGATATCAAATATGTCGTAAATATGCGAATATTCACGTGAAAAAAGTTCATATGACAGTAAAAGGTTGTGTGTACCTCGGCTTGAGTTGATTTTCAAATAAGGTATATTGTGCCAGTTTTCTATGACAAAAGCAATTGCATACAATCTGCTTAACGGAAGTTAAGCCATCTTGATTTTCAGTATACCTACACACAGGAATGCCGTTAGTTATGCTGTAGCTACTCACACTTAATTATTTTGTATTACAAACACCATTGGTATGACAGGAACACATGGTTCCAATGTAACGTGGTAGTATACTTAGACTCATAACTGCCAGTTTGATGAGACATACTGTCGTGTGCAATCATGTGTTTATGATTAGCACCCGATGTACATGTACCACTAACAGCTATATAGGTCAGCTTACTCGTGCACACAAATGACATGCATATGTGTATAAATAGCGTTAATGAAAGCAACATGATGTGGGCAAATCGATTCAATTTTATGTAAAATATTAAGTATATACTTTACCGTTGTTTATATTTAATTTAACCGTTATATAGTTTGTCATCTGTAACTGTTTATGAAATGAAATGATTTGTCAATAATATTAATTTTATCATGAGGTCACTTAAAGGAAATTGTTCAAAGTTTGTCAAAATGAGAATTTTCCAATTTTTTGTCACATATTCAAAAAATAAATGAACTACTAGTATGTCAGTGAGCGAACAAACACTGACGACGGTGATTCATGCTTAAATTTCATTTTCGTTTACGAATAATTATCGTTGGAAATTAATACAATTATAAAGCGATTGAATAATTTGGAAAGTTCTGCTGTTATCGTTATATTTTGCGACCATAAATAGATTGCTTATATAAGGTATAATATACATAGATTATGGATTACAGCATGGATGCCTTTTACTCTAAGGGTCAGTGGTTTGAGCCCAGAACAGGTGAACTTTTGTGTTCGTTTTTTTTCTTCTTTAATGTTATTCATGTTTTAAAACGGAGCTCTTTATATCCGATGTTTACATATATCAATTTAAAGCATTGAATGGAAAAGTTCAAAACATGCAAAATATGTAAACAAGTCCCTTTAACATTCCTTTTAAGAGCAGACTACGGTTTCCGGCCTAAGCAAGTTCACAAGTGTAAGCACAATATCAAATCAGTAAAAGAGGAACAATATATGATGTGAACAATTATATTTTTTCAGAAACGACTACATCAATCTGTTTGGAATTCTTATACAGTGTTTCTGTCTAAGAGTTGATCTCTTGTGTGTCAAGTCAAATAGTGAAATCATTTGTTGATTTTTGTTTTATAAAGAACGTACATTTCTTCTTTTAAAAAAGCGAAACAATAGCATCATCGCATGAAAAGAACATTCTTTCCTTTCGAGAATATAATGTGAATTGTAAATTGCCTTATGCATTTAGTTCACCTGAGCACAACGTAACCATGGTGAGCAATTGTGATACCGTGATGTTTGTCGTCCTTGCGTTAGTGCGTAAGTGCGTTCGTCCGTGATTTTGAGCTAAACCTGATCACAACGTACTCATGGTAAGCTTTTGTAATCGCCTTTTGTCCGTCGTTCGTCATGCTTCATGCGTCGTGCGTTGTCCGTCGTATACATATACCTTGTGAACACTCTAGAGGCCACATTTATTGTCCAATCGTCATGAAACGTGGTAAGAACATTTGTCCCAATGATATCTTGGTTCGAAACTGGGTCGCATCAGGTCAAATACTGAGTCACGAGGTCAAATTAAAGAAAAAGCTTATGCAGACTCTAACAATAATATCTTTCGTCCAATCTAAATGAAACTTGGTCAGAAAAAAATTGTTCTTATGATGTCGCATGGAAAATCTTAAAAATAATAATATCCTCTGAAACCGCAAAGCCCATGTCTGTTATATTTTGTATATGGTATCATCTAGAGGCGCTCAACGAAGTGTTTTTCAAATCAGGCCCCTTGAGTCGAAAGAACATTACCAGCAGTTCTCGAGAGAACTGTGTTCAAAAGTTGAATATGCAATCGAATGTATATATCATGAGATTTATAATAACTCACGCTTAATTCATTCCTGTCAAAATCAATTCATGTATGCACACGTCAACAGAGCTTTCCGGATTTTGTGACGGATAGTTTACATTTATCACAATATATTGCTAACTAGTTATTTTCCATTCATCGAATATCACAAACATATTACCTCATGCTATAACAAGTGGTATACAATGTGAAATAAATAACCCGTAAATATTCAATTTCACCGATTTGAGAACCTGCAGATTGGTAAGCACATTAAAGCTCTTTTGTCTCTACAGTTAATAGGCGTGGTGTTGCTAGGCGGCGGGCTGTGGGTGGTGTTTAGTGGCAAAGCCGAGAATAAAGTCACCGAGTGGCTGCATATGTCGGTCGACCAGGACACTCTCGACGCCGTCGGCTACACTGCCATCGGCATTGGAGCGTTCATGTTCCTGATAGGGTTCGCCGGTTGCTGTGGTGCGATCCGTGAGAACGCCATATTGCTCGGAGGGGTAAGTCAAGATAGATATGGCAATAAAAATGCTGTGTGTATTGCAAACTGCGTATTAAGTTGATAGATTTGTTCAAAACAAAAAAGTTTGTAGACTTTTAGATCATGTTACATATATCGCACACAGGGCGATCGAATATTCGAATATTCGAATACGTAATGACCGAATATTTGAAAACCAATGTTTCTTTTTTATTGTCATACCTGATGTAAACGAACAATAAAATTATCATATAAACCCATAAGATTTTTTTTTCTGAAATTGCTAGAAATGAACTGTCATGAACTATTTGGTTTGTTTTTGTTTGCAGTATATTATTTTCATGGTAGTTCTTCTATGTGGCGAACTGGCAGGCATTGTGTACGTCGCAGTAGAAAGGTCGTCAGTAAGTATTCCACGCGATTCTACATTGGTGTAGATGCATATTTATTAATACGTTGATACATCTAAGTGAGTTGTTTGTATTGATATCATCTGACAAGTTACAAGAGCATGTATACTCGCATAAAATCCTTTGTTTAGATTGGTACATTTGCGTGGGAAGATTACCTACGTCATAACTGATGTGCAATACTCTAACAACGCAACTGTATAATCGCATAGTAAACAATTATTATAAGTTTCTCCCAAACACACGTACACAGATCAATGCGGTCGAAACACCGTCCTTGACTCAGGTGTTCTTGGTTTAACGTCATATCGCTATGTGTCTGGTTAGCCATACGTTCCACGGTATTGCCAGGTGGCGATAAGGGAACAATTCATAACCCATAATTACGCTTATCATCCGCCATTTATGAGAGCAGCATTGTTAGCAGAAGCAATGAAGACGGATTTATCAAATTGCACTATTTTGTTAAACACAGCTAGGGTGGTCATTTACGATTTAATTCTTGAAATGATTGTTGTACAACTGTACTAAAAAGTGAAAATGTTGTATAATCATGCAATAGAAGTCAAATACAAATGATGCAATATGCATTTCACCACGCCATATTATCCAAATATGTGTAGTATCTTATATTCATAACAGTACTGTTCATAAATATTTGCTAACAATACCGCTCTCATATTTGCAGCTCGAAACTCAGCTGAAGGGGAAACTTCTTACAGATGTCAGAAACTACACGTCATTGTCGAACAAAACTACAACGCTCGATATCCTACAGGCAAAGGTAGCCACACTTTTAACCAAAACGTTATAGGGAATATCTATGTTTTGTACACGGTATAACAAGAATCATGCAGTATGGTTTTATCATTGTTGTATCGATCACTTCAATACTAATGGATGTATGCTGCTATGTATACGCTGTTAAATAAAAGTACAATATATTTACTATATATTTTTTGTTGGTAAAGCAGACGTGTGTTTATATTATGAAAAGTCATTCTTAGATGTATGGATTTTAATGAGTATTATTTATGTTAATCTCTGTAATTACGTGTACTGTGGTTATTGTTTTATTTTTAGGGTAAGTGTTGTGGTGTAGACAACTTCACAGATTATAGAGACAATGCCTTCTTTAAAACCGATAAACAGGTAAGCCTAATGCGATGTATTCTCTAATCTTGGTATAATATCAAGCTTCTGACAATCTATCGTTTCGTTGCTTTAAATACAATTCAATTACAAAGCTTCTTGTATCATTAAATCCACGTAAAACAGCTTCCACACACTTTACAAAAACATTCGGATAATACATGTTACTTGAGTTCATTTCAGAACTTTATAAAACTATTATTTGATATCATTTGTTTAAGCCAATTTATTGGTTTAAGTTTGTCTTGTATAGTCAGTTGGCATCGAAACACTTTTTTAAATAAAATGTAGACGTAAACATGATGTTAAATATTTTTGTCCGACTTCAGAATTCAAGCGTTCCGAACAGCTGCTGTCTTTCATACATGCGAGGAGCCAGCTCTTTCCCCGTGGACCGAGACCAGTGTCAGCTGGAGGCCCGACTGGGTCTTCTCAATGGTACTCATCTCTATAAAAAGGTACGTGTATCTCAGATTTATGCTAATTTATGGACACATCAGTTCTATCCAATTGTATAGACATCCCAACCTTATCCAAATATATGTACATCCTAACTCTACACAATGTACGGACCTCACAACTCTATAAATAGTTATACAAACATCTACCTGTAAACATAAGTATCAATATTACAATATATACATGTATATGGATATCCTTAATGTATACAAATATATGTTAATCCAACTCTGGAACAGTGATGGACATCCAACTGTATAAATAGTCCACTATATACATGTGTATGGATATTCCAGTTATATACAAATGTTTAGACATCCGAGCTCTATCCAAATTTAAGGACATCCCAACTTTATACAAAGGCAGAAGACATCCCAGCTCTCTACAAATGTATGTTCATACCAACTCATAAAGAAGAAAATACAAATGAATGTTCATACCAACTCATAAAGAAGAACATTAAGAATAAGTTTCATCGTAAGTTGGTCTCAAATGAAGCGATTAAAATGTTTATAAGAGTTTTTCAAGATTTGACTTGGTGACCTAGTTGCAGACCTCAATTTACCCAATTTCGCCAATATATTTTCAAGATGAACATTTCTTATAAAATGTTATCAAGGCTGAGTCAAAAATGCGGCTTCCAGAGTGTTCCGCTTTTTCTAGCTCACCTAAGCACACAGTGATGTCCGTCGTCCGTAAGTGCTTAAGGTACGTGCATGCGTGCGTTATCTTTTTCTTATAATGACTTTTCCTCCTGACCCATTGACAGATTTTAACGAACAAGACATTATCAAGATAAGCATTCTGACCAAGTTGTATCAAATGTTTGCCAAAACAGGAGGCATCTAGAGGCCTCTACAGTTATAACGAGCTCAACATTGACGAACATTTTTGTAAGAATTGATATTCTGATCTAGTGTTTTTCACCACTTTTCCCACAGTTAAAGTCCGATATGCTTGTAACTAGTCAAATTTCTGCGAAAATAGCATTTTCTTGCCATTTTATAAGAATTCGATGACAGAGTGCGATTTCAGTTCATGCGTTTAACATTCAGACCTCAGAGTTATGATTTCGTATATTTTGTGACTTTTGAATTCAGATGTTTGTCTAAATACAGCGATATAACTCACGAAACGTTTATTTTTTTTCTCCATCAAAATAGCTCAAACATTTGGTAATGAGTTTTGCTATTAGATTCTTTGTTCACTTCATAGTGACCAATTAGAAAGTTGTTCAGTGTATCCTATCCCTTAACAAAGCTTTGGTTACATCCCAACTTTATAGTACGGTTTTAACATATGGTTGCATCCCAGCGCTATAGTGAGGGTTTGACATATAGTGGAATTTCAGTTGTATAAGAGACGTTGGCATGCCATTAGAACGCTAGAGCACGGCATTGTCACATTGTTTCATTCCAACTCAATCCAAATGTTTGGAGATGCTTCTGCAACCTTAATCTAAATACTAATGCAATGATTTATGATTGCATACTCTATGTATACACATATATAGACATATGACTGCAATCTATATGTATATTAATGTATGGACATATGACTGCACACCATATGTGGTCAAAACATATGGAAATATTACAACCAGGCTTAGCAGAAGCCCACCTGTGTCATCCCATCATCTGGACTATAAGTTTGGCGGTGATCGAGAAGATTATTGCAACCTATCTGTGAACAAAAATCTGGACATATGACTCACAACAAGTTGTAAACAAATATATGGGCATATAATTGCATATAATTGCCACTATACCATCTTTAAATGTATGGAAATGCGATAGAAGTCCAGCTGTTAAAAATAAATGGGCATATGATTGAAAGCCATCTGTTTACAAATAAATGGACATATGATTGCAATCTAGCTGTGTAAAAATGTATCGACATATAATTGCATATCTGTATACAAAAAAAAGGAAATTGATTGCAACCTAGCTGTAAAACAAATTAATGACATATGATTACAATTAAGCTGTGTACAAATGTATGGACATATGATTGAACCCTAGCTAAAACGTGCATGAACATATTATTACAATCAAGCTCTTAACACATGTATAGGCATAGAACTGCAAACTATCTTTAAACAAAAGCATGGACATATAATTTCAATAAAGCTGTGTAAACATGTCTCAACTTATTATTGAAACCTGACTGTTTACACAATTGTCATTTGATTACATTACAGCTGCACACAATGTATTGACGTATAATTGCATCCCATCTGTATATAAACATCTGTAAACTGTATTTAAACACTTTATAAAAGTATGAATATATTAATAAATCCTGGTTGTAAATAAGAGTTTGGATATACGATTTCAATCCAGCTGTGTACAAATGTATGCGCATACGATTATAACATATATGTATAGAAATGTATGGACATACGATTGCAAGCTATCTGTATATAAATGTATGGGCATACGATTGCAAGCTATCTGTATAGAACTGTATGGGCATACGATTGCAAGCTATCTGTATAGAAATGTATGGGCATACGATTGCAAGCTATCTGTATAGAAATGTATGGACATACGATTGCAAGCTATCTGTATAGAAATGTATGGACATACGATTGCAAGCTATCTTTATAGAAATATATGGACATACGATTGAAAGCTATCTGTATAGAAATGTATGGGCATACGATTGCAAGCTATCTGTATATAAATGTATGGACATACGATTACAAGCTATCGGTATAGAAATGTATGGACATACGATTGCAAGCAATCTGTAAAGAAATGTATGGACATACGATTGCAAGCTATCTGTATAGAAATGTATGGACATACGATTGCAAGTTTTCTGTATAGAAATGTATGGGCATACGATAACAAGCTATATGTATACAAATGTATGGACATACGATTGCAAGCTATCTAAATAGAAATGTATGGACAAACGATTGCAAGCTATCTGTATAGAAATGTATGGACATACGATGTCAAGCTATCTGTATAGAAATAAATGGACATACGATTGCAAGCTATCTGTATAGAAATGTATGGACATACGATTGCAAGCTATCTGTATGGAAATGTATGGACATACGATTGCAAGCTATCTGTATAGAAATGACTGGACATACGATTACAAGCTATCTTTATACAAATGTATGGACAGACGATTGCAAGCTATCTGTATACAAATGTATGGACATACGATTTCAAGCTATCTGTATAGAAATGTATGGAAATACGATTGCAAGCTATCTGTATAGAAATGTATGGACATACGATTGCAAGCTATCTGTAAAGAAATGAATGGACATACGATTACAAGTTATCTGCATACAAATGAATGGACATACGATTACAAGCTATCTGTATACAAATGTATGGACATACGATTGCAAGCTATCTGTATAAAAATGTATGGAAATACGATTGCAAGCTATCTGTATAGAAATGTATGGACATACGATTGCAAGCTATCTGTATAGAAATTAATCGACATACGATTGCAAGCTATCTGAATAGAAATGAATAGATATTCGATTGTAAGATATATGTATACAAATGTATGAACATACGAGTCCAAGCTTTATGTATACAAATTCATACACATAAGATTGCAACCTATCCTTATACAAAAAATGGAGATACATTGGAAACCAGCTGTGTGAACATATATAGACTTATGAGTTTAACCCAGCTGTATATAAACTTCTGGACACTAACAAAATGGCTATACAAATATGTGGCATTATGATTGCAACGTACCTGTAAACATGAGAATTGACATTATGATTGCAATTCATCTGTGTACAAATGCATGGACATATGCTTGCCAACTAGCTGTATGTTCGCGTCTGGGCATTGCATTTAAGGTCTTAAAAATAATGGATGTATGATTTCAATCTTGCTGGATGCAAACGTAAGAAAATTGTTATCAAATACTAAACAAAGGTATTGACACGTGATTGCCCCCATAGTTATGTATAGGTCATTTCACCCAAGCATTATAAAAAGGTATACACATATAATATCATCAAAGCTTTGTACGAACGTTCGGACATTTGATGGCATCCCAGTTTTAAATAAAAATATGTGATTTGTGCAAATGTATTTAAGGGATTCCTTCCAAGCTGTATACAAAAATATGGATACCTAGTGCTTCCCTAACTTTACACAATGTTTTATACAAAATAAGGGCGTTGCAAATTATATACATGTATTAGATGTATGCATTTCCCACTTTGTGTAATTGGTACCACCCCAGCTCTGTATAAAGGTGTAAACATTTATAATTCGTGCAAAACGTTTTGCAAAACTTTAGTGTGAACGTAGAAACATCATGAATGGATGTTACTTTTGAAAGAACGACTGGCACACACGTGTATATGTGTATCCATTTCAGGGTTGTTTGAATATCATACGAGACCTGATAGACGACAACAGCGCAATATTGATCGGTATGGCGTCTGGGATTCTCGTCTTGGAGGTATGGCGTTGGCAATCAAAGAAACACATCAATTTTATGTACTTTCTGATCGTCCAAACAAAACAAAACAACAACACATGTACACCTGTTTTCATATAAATCATTTTCAGTTTTGAAATTTAAAAATAATTTAAATGAAAGAAATAAGTTTTATTAAAATTTAAATGGCACTAATCAAAACATCTAAATCCGAAAGTAAAAATAATTACGTTCACCTGAAGTTTAACACTTAATTAAACGATCGAATATAGTGTTATTCAAACGTCTCACCTATCATATATTGAACATATGACATTCGCTTAACAAAGGTAATAGCCCGCAAAATAACAAAAAATATATATTAAAAAAATCGATTGCATTATCTTTATTTAAAAAAGGGTAAACTGTGCGGCGGCAAAGAGCAATTTAGTCTTGGCCATGCAGTCGTGATAGAATGTGATATTACTATCCATTACAGTTGATCGGCGTGCTACTCGCCATATACCTCTGTAGAAACCGCACGGACTACGACTATGACTACGACGAGGAGCAACTATAAAGGCATCACCTTGCGTTCTGTCAGGGAGTCATCGGTGTGCAGTATTCAAATATAAAATTGAATTAAGAACAAACACTAGAGCTCTATTTCAATGAAGGGACGTAACAACGATTAGTCGTCAAATATGCCTACAGTTTGAAAACAAATCATATTCACTTTATACAAAAAATACTGAATACAATAAATTAAACATATCTTATATTTAGATTAAAAAACATGTGCCATTTTTGACACGAATGCAATTTGAAACGTGTCTCCCATAATGAGTTTTGCCTTTAAACACACATCTTAAGTGTTGTTTTAACAATTCAATCAAACATGTTCTTTTTCACGCACGTCGTTGTTGATGGTCGGTTTTAGAGCACCTCGACCATGCATGGCGCATCACCATCTTTAAAAATCAATCTTGATATTGAAATTGCGCAATGTACAAGTATTTAAATGGTTGTATTAATGATGCTCATAAATAAATGAAAAATGCATATTGATCATGCCATAAAATGTATACGTGATATTCAAGAGTTATTCAAGACGTTTTAAAAATCTTGAAGTTTGAAGTGAAGATCATATTCCGATCATGAATCATTACTATTCGTATCATAAAGAGGAACGTTTACAGTTTGAATGTAGATACAGTTTCGGGTTACATAGATTTGATAGAAATCTTTTGTTGTTTGTATTAGTGTATTTTATGAATATAAACGTTTAACTGGTCTTTTTGTAAAGTAGAAAAGTTGCATGTGTTGATCTGTCTTAAGAAACAGCGACTATATAATGTACGAATTGTTATCTGTGTCCCCCCCCCCAAGAAAGTGTTTGGCATTAAGTAATACACTTGTCCGTCATTATATCCACGTGCCCTGGCCATTCTAAAATAACTTACAAAACAAATATCAAGATGTTGAGAGTGCATGTAAAGCGAAACAAACTTGCAATGACGTCGTCATTTATCCTGCAGTATTAAAATAACTTGCAACACAATATTATGATTACCACGTGAGACGGTTTATTGTGCGCAACAATTGCCAATTGCTGGATCAAAGTTCAAGATCACACAGAGAGTTACACTGCCACAGATCATATGAAACAAAATGCAAGGACTGAACTTCCACAATTTATCAGTCTGTTTTAAAATAACTTTCAACAGATGATCACCATATTTAGACAGCTATTGGTTTTCGGTTAAGGTAACACATAGAGGTAAAATGCCAAATATTTTCTATAACATTTGTTGACCGGACTGTAACTTCCGTAAAGTATCAATCAATTTTAAAATACACGTACCTTTTCACAAATAATCGTCGTGTGGATATGACATGTCCTTCACGTGGGTCCCTATTTGAAAGGTAAAGGTCATACGTACGGTCACACTTAGGGGTTTATGTTCAGTATGAGCACATAACTAATGTATAAGTTATGGGCCATTTGATTGACTTCAGACTAGTGTGTAATGTATAGCGATTGATACACTAGTTTTATTATACTGTTAAACACTCTTGATATTTATGTTAAGAAGTTGAAGTTATGAAATTGATTTGTTTTATATAAATACATTGCCTATTTGACGATTTCTTTAATACCTGGTCGATTGAAAACATTTTTATCATTTTATAAATACAAGATCATAAATATATGATAAATTAATTCTAACAATGACTTATGAATAACGTTTTCCATAACTCCGCATCTGAATTTGAATCAGGATGAATTACAAAAAATTACGGATTCGCAAGTATCCCTCGCGACTGCAAGTTAAAGTATTTACATAGTTTTACAGTTTAACAAATATCGACATGTTCGTGTGCAAACGGAAAACATGTATGAACAGATGGTGGAAACAAAGTTAACCACAATATCGTCGGCATCATCTGTGATCTTGACAATTTTGCTCAATATGTTATAAACTTGAATTTTGCATATTTATAATCGTTGCGTTATTGATGGCGGATTCTTGTGGATGCCGAATAGGCTATGCAGATTCAGACATTTGAAAAACAGGCTATGTATTTTTATTGTCTATTTTAGGGTTAAACATGATTTTCTTACTTGCCATAAAGTTTCTATTAAAAACATTATTTTAGTAAAAATATCTACATTTCTATCTATTTTTATTCCTTGCGTGTCGATAAACAAAACTGAATGCTAGATTTTCAGCGAAATTATATACCGGTTCAATCGTTCACTGTTTTATAAAAAAATATTCCAAGAGTTAATCGCTAATTAGGACGTGATTTCGTTGTTCAAATACAATGGTTAATGTGACAGATATTTTGAGTGATGTTTAGGAATGAAATACATCGTCATCTATCTTGAACCTAAATAAAACTAAGTGAAATATTAAACTTGCAGCGTTAGCTTCTTAGCAAAACGTGTGTCTTGAAATTTATGCTTCTGAAGAAAATTTAACTTTTCATGGATAAAAAATCAATTTCGAGAAAAAAACTATTGAACATTTTATATTCATTACCATATCCGGCTAGAGGCACTTACGCGAAATTATCATCTACAAATGAAGACTTTCGTGTATTAAAAAAGGTTTTTTCGAAAGAATTGGATATTGTTATGAAAAAGTTCGGAATTGTTCATTAAAAGTATTTGATTATCTTATGCAGAAGTATGCCACCATAATAAGATGAGCATTTGTATTAATGCCTATGTGTTATTATTTACTGTGTATGCTGCATTTAAAGGGACTGTAAACCATGAATGACGAAAAAAGAAAAGTTCTTAAATACCGTATTTTTTTTACAATTATTAGTTTATATTGATTAAAATATCACGACTGGTATATAACATTACTTGAAAAGTGTTTTTTTTTTTGTTTTTACTTTATTTTTTTTATTTTTTACTGGGTATGTCTACCAGGTAACTACCAGTTAACAATAAATAACGCAAGTAGATTGATCATCATCGTCACGTGGTAAACCCAGGAATGCAAATTGTGCATGCGTAGTGAATTGTATATATTTTATATATAAAATGATCAATCTACTTGCGTTATTTATAGTGTGTATATCGTTATGTCACCTATTTTCGCGATGTACTTTTGATTTCACATCGCGAAATTTAATTACCGAATAAACTGAAAATATGAGCTTTTTTCAAGTAATGTTATATACCAGTCCCTTTAATCTATATAGGTGTCATAGAATGTTATACAACATAAAGCATTAACACTTTTTACATTATATGAACATTACAAGGGCAGTATAGAACACGTTATTTTATAAATTATATAAATGTTCTATTTGTAATTATCACATAACAAATAAGTCAGTATTGTTTTACAAACCATCACATCTTATATGATATGGTAGGTAAAACAGATATGTGTATAGACCCAATAGGGATTTAACCAAGAGGGATACAATACAATATCAGTGTAATACTAGGTAAAACGTGACACCGGATATTGTTATTTTCGAACAAAATTAGATATACTTGGAACTAGAATAGCCCAACAACGGTAAGTAAAACACGATTTCAAGCATTATGCTAATAATGCATAAAATGTTAATGCTGACTCGGAGAGCCAACGCAACAGCTGCTTGTATGTATTATTCGGTACGTGCAAAGTATTAAATAACGTCATACTCCTAAGACTTCTATTGATAAAAAATAGTCTTCAGAAAACTTCACAAACACGATGTTCAGTGTGTATATGATTCATAATGACGATATATAATTCAGACGCTTTAAACATTTTTTTTTTAAATAAAATCTTATGAAACCCGCTCACAACCTCAACAGCATGAACTCAGTGTAATATAATATAATTGTGATTATTTTATATATACATATTATTCTCATTGTGATCATCAAAATGTATATCATAATTATAATGTGTAACATCGGTAGTGTAATAAATACTTGGTTGTAAAAGTTATCTCATGAGGATGCAATACATAAAAGCAAACGTTTTCACAATTTAATTTAATTTGTTGGTTGATCTTTATTCTATGTAGTTAATTTCTTCTGAACAATTGCTATTAACTTTTTGTTTAATAATGATTGTTGTCAAATATATTAAATTGTCAACGATAAGGATTGTTGTCAAATATATTACATTGTCACCAAAAGGCTATGCATAATAGGGTTACTTGAACACAGTATACGTGTATACTTAAATATTATTGTAGTATAATTTGATAGCCTCTATTGTTGCAGCAAATTCATGCTTTATTCAAAATATGCACAGACAAAAGACGAACAGGGTGAGATGTTTATAGTTTATAGTAAGCTTTATATAATTGTAATCATATGATTTGACATTACTGTAGTAAAATCTGATACACACTGATTAATATTGAATTTGTCGAACTTAAGAGTTTTTATGGATTGTTATAAAAACTGTGCAAAAACGTAATTAATTCTACATGTAAAGCAGCAATGCAAATAAACATTACAGAGCGCGTTCAGTTACATTCACAGAGGAACTGATTAAGTTCAGCGTTCACATAGAGCACCAAGCAAACCCTAGCTACATGGGTAGATACGAGCATATCATTTATTTGCTTATGTCTCAGTATTAAAATCCATCAGAATCAATAGCACAACCCAACTGATCACAAAAAATAGCACAAACAATTATTTTATACAACTATGTACACAGTTTAATCTCAGGATGATGGTCCATTATTTGAACAACTATTTTTATCAGCGTCACTGTTGTCCACATCACGTGACGTATCCATCAGCAACGCCAGCTGGTGTCGCGCACTCTCCAGGAACACATCCAGGCTGGCCAGCTGTCGCCTCTGAACGGCCCGGTCATCCTAAAACATAGACGTGACAGGCACTAGGGACTATGGGGGGGGAACAGACCCTTAGAGGAAGTAGGGACTATGGGGTGAACAGAACATTCAATCTTGTGTACCGTTGCATTTATTAATAAACACGCCATGGCAAATTTAAAGCAGCTGTCCAAAGATATAATTCAATGCAACATGATTTAGCAAGTGAAATATTTTAAATTATATATCTTATGCTATTTTAAGCAAAACGATTATTCGGGATAATTCAATTATGAGAACTATGCAACAGTGATGAGACATATCAAGGTACTTTTAGTCTTTTCGCTCAATTTAAAGGTAGATAATCCTATTTAACACTTGAAACTTTGTATTACACTTGTATTTTATCTTGACTGATAAAAAGCAAAAAAACATGCTCAACGGAGTCTAATATCCAACACATCCTACCCTGGTAACTGTTCTCCTCACCTGTCTTTGTTGTTGAAGGAACATCCTCAGATCCTCACGGGCCGCGCTGGTGACCTCTTGCACGGCCTCCCGACCCCGTGACCTCTCCTCACTCAGGGACATACCCAGCTCCTCCTGCCACACCAACCAATACACAGGCACTGTCAGATGGTGTCTTTTTACTAATTATTACAAAATGCCATTTCATACTGTTTTGGTTTGTTAGTTTTTTAAAGCCATGCTCCAATATGTTAAGATTAACAGATGATCAAGCCAGTTTTATAGTCATAAATGAAAATTGTTAAGACATACAGGATATATACTTAAACTAAACTCAACTGAACTTTTTGCAAGCACCAAATGAGTGAGAATGCCTGTAGCTTTTTGTGAGCATTAGTATTTCGACATAAATGTAAAGCCCATTTCAATCTTTTCTTCTATTTTGGTTGGTTCATTAGAAACAATGAATGCAACCTTTTTTTGTATATTTTGGGGGAAAGATTGGACATTTATCCAAACCCGATTTCAAACATGATATTGTGGTATCGCTACCTGGTACTTGTGTTGTTGTTCTTGAAGTGCCTGCTCTAATGCTTTCTTTTGTTCTTGAGTATGCTCGGCCATCTTGGCTGAAAACTTCACCTAAACAGACAACAATGTATCACTCAACACCCTTGGAATGTGACAACAACAGTCATGTACAAGTGAATCAATGAATAATATTCAATACATCAGAATGATTAAATACACAATATATCAAATCTTTTAAATATAAACTAAAGGCATTGACAAAGTCATTAATGATTGGCTTCTTCTAAGTGCACTTAATCCATATTCTTAGTAAGTTTGTACTTAATGTTTTGTGAATCTAATTAGTTTTCGAATATTTTTTAAATAATATAATGCAGTGATAAACATCAACAACAACAACAGGAGGGTCAAAAGGCCTTAGCTTGCTTACCTCAGACATGTAGGAACCAAACAAAAGAATGGCCAAAAATAACAACATGATGTGTATTGAAATGTAACAGTTCCCAGTGATTAGTGCCAACATCATGACAGTAACTTTACACTTTTAAATGGCCATTAATAAGTATGACTCATTATGGACAAACACAAGTTTGTAAAAAGGACTTGAGGACAGTAGAAGACAGGTATACAAAACGTGTGGCCCTTGAGGTTTCAGACAAAAAAATAGGTTTCAGTATATACATTTAAGGGAAACAAGTAATCTTCAGACCTGGGGCAATTTTGTGTCCAAGTACTAGATTTGAACAAAATTTGAGAACCAATTAGTGATGTTACATGCCTTAAAGGCCTCGTGGACGCTGGTTTCAGGGGGGATTTTTATAAGTTTTCACTTTATACATAAAACAGGAACAAGTTACCCCCAGAGTGGGCCCATTTCTACTCCAGAGACATGATTTCAACAAATTTGGTACAGTATAATAAACTCCTCACCCCAGTGATTTAAGAAAAGACAATTTTTTAAGTTTTCATTTTTAAAATCTATTTTTTGCTCTGGTGGTACATTTGCAACAAACTAAAACCATTTGAACAAAGCTGAAAGAGGGTCACCCAAGGATCATTCAAGTAAAGATTATTAAATATGTTGTGCGGTTCAGGAGAAGAAGTCGTGTGACAAAAAAATAATCACACATGCACCACACACACTGACGATGGACATCACAGTATCCTAAATGCTCCCTGTGAGCACTATGTGCTTAGGTGTGCAGGTGAGCTAACAAGAGCTGTCAGAAGACAGGGCCCTCGACCATTCAAGTGCTTGACAGTATAAAGTAAGCCATCATGGGGAAATTGTTTATATTCGATAAGGTCAAGGTAATATAGTCATATTCTAACTGGAAGAGGACCATAATTGAAACATATTGATCGCTTAGGTTTTAAAGAAGCTTGGGTGGGATGGTTAGACGGTCTTTTAATTTTATTTTTGTTTAAATGTGTTTTTTTTACCATGTTTAAAAAAAAAAAAATCTTT